>PVIR01008110.1:0-58556 GCA_004026965.1 Petromus typicus
AGGGCCCGGGTTCGATTCCCCGGTAACCACATAACAATACTGGGTGTGGAGATCCACACCCAACAGCAACCAGTACCACATACCACAGTGCCGGGCGTGGTGGCTCACGCCTGTAATCCCAGCACTCGGGAGGCAGAGGCAGGAGGATTGCTGTGATGTGAGTTTGAGGCTGAGCTCAGGGCCAGCCTGAACCACAAAAAGCGAGACCCTGTCTCCAAAAACCTAAAAAAAAAATCATGAGACCCCTCCTGTGGCTAAGGCAGGGATGTTTCTTATAGTTATGAGACCCCAGGCTCTGGATTTAGATGGTCAGTATACTAATCTATCTCCCGACTGTGGACAAGCTATGAATCCCTCATTCCTCATCAAGAGGCTATAGAAATAGTGCCTACTTTGTAGAAATACAAAGTAGTGAGTACCCAACCGGTGTTAGCTACCATTATAATTCTCTTAGATGGAAGGTCGCTCATGCTTACTGACTGACCAAATTTCTCTTTTCATTCTAGCTGCTGGGAAGCTAAATACCAGTTCTATGGCCCAACTACAGAATGTCACTCATGTTTTGTGAATGGATTTTCTTTGCGGCTTTCATGTAGCCCTTAACTTTGTTATTATTATTTTTTTCTCATTCTACTGTTTATGTGAGTAGCCTGTTCTAACTTATGCATTTTTGGAAACTGCCTTTAATCTTTTAGAAAGTGATCTGGTATCTTGTAGAAGTTTCTGCTTGCACAAGGCTAAGTTTGTCTCCTAGTCAAGACAGTAGGGGCCTCTCAGAGTATCACCTCTGAGATACTAGATGTCTTGCCCAGAGCCCTGCAGCTGAGCAGTACATTCCAAGCTGAGGGTATGAGTTGGTGGAATGGCCAGAGGGTTAGAAAAAACATTTCTCTGCCTCGACCGGAGGAGAGGAGGCTGTGCCCTGCACACACGGAAAGCAATGACCCCTGTGTGGGTGTCCTGCGCCGCAAGACCACAGGGCACAGCAGGGATGACTAGAAGGAGCGAGGGCGTTTGATGGTCCTGAGCTTCTGGACCAGTCAGCCAGTGCAGAGACTCAGGCGCCTCTGTGATTCCAGGAAGTAGCGGTCTCCTCCCCAGCACAGCATCACACTGGCCAGCCTCTTTCTCCCCTGGCTGTGGCAAGCGACTGGCACCTGGGCCGTAGTTTACAGATAGAAGTTACGTCACATCCAGCCCTGGCCCCTGAGACTTCTCAGATGCTCTTTTCGGTCCCTAGCCGATCAGGGAGAACTTTGACATCCTGGCCATGGACAGAGCCATATACAGCAGGAGCTGGATCCTGAATGACTGCATAGGTGGAGTCGGCATCTTTCTACCCATGATCTTGTGTGTGAGCAAAGAAAGAAAATGCCTTTAGGGCGTACAAGTCCTTTGTTGCAGCTTCACTGGTGAACCTGGTGAAACCTACTATGTGCCTGCAGTGGAGGCACATTATTCCACGTGGCTTCTCCACAGACCTAAGAGACAGGTATAACTTCTGGTCTATTTCAGACTGATTCAGAGGCACAGGATAACTTGTCCCCAGATCAATGGAGAGCTTCCTGTATGAATCTCATTTCTTTTACTGCTTGCTTTGACACATCAGCCTGGATAGAAGGACATTAAAGAAACTGCCATAGGAAGTCCAAACTTTATTACTAGCACATAGGGTAATCATTTACTGCATCATAGAAAAGTCTTTAGGGGAGAATCATGAAATAACTAGCTTAGGCCTAGCATTAGTAAAACTGCATATATATATATATATATATATATATATATATATAAAATATATATTTCTCCCCCCCCCCAAAGACAACAAACCATGAAACAAGGCTACTTCCTTCTTTGCTTTGGCTGCTCGGAAACCCAAGGCAACATTTTTGGTTCCACTCTAGTGGTGGCAAGAGGTCACTCGAACTCATGTTTTGGAGACAAACCTTACTTCTGTCTCTCATAGGTCCTTAACTTCTGCTTGTTTGGATCTCTTCAGACAGCATTTTTACATTTCTAAAGGCAATCATGGAAGACCTCAGACACTCCTTGGACTCCATTAAAGGACTAAGAGATATACAACTTGATCAGGGTTCCACAGCTATGAATCGGGTTAAGATTTGGGTTTGGAATTTAGTTCAGGTGGTACCACATGTACCTTGGAAGCTCAAGGGCCCAAGTTCAACCCTGCTACACACAAGAAAGAAAGAAAGAAACAGAGGAAGAAAGAAAAGTGAAAGATTCACACACCCAAGACTAGATGCACAATGCCAGGCCTCTCTAACTTTCCAGACCTGGACCCTGAGTTTTGGGCCCAAACCAACTCCCAAAGGATCAGCCTTCCCTTCTCCCAGGTGCTAAGCTAGGAGGATCCAGCTATGGCCTGGTTTTGGGGATAAATCAGAGATTAACAGCCAGTAGCCATGGACTCCTGCAGTCCCACAGATGAGCTAGCTCAGCAAATTTTTTAAAAAGTGAAAAATTGTCATTGTATAAGAATAAGATTTTATATTTTAAATAGTCCATGGTTTTTATACTGTCATGAAAAACTGGACAATCGAGCAACTCTGGCCCTCCAGTTCCCCATGGCAGTCCGGGCTGCCCTGTTCTGACAGGGCGCCTACCCTGGAGTGTGGGCCAGTGCACTCACCTAGCCTCCCTCCCTCACCTGTGGGCTCTGTCCCCCTCTGCTGCCATGAGGCTCAGCCCTGGTGATGCTGATGGGCAGCCTTCCATGCTCCTTGTGGCTCCTGCCACCCTGTGCGACCTCACACCCCTCCCCTGGACAATCTTCCCCACCCCGTTTGGTTCCCCCAGTCTTTCGGTTCCCACCCTTCAAACTTGAGCCGGCTCATCCCTTGGGGCTCCTTGTCCTTTGCCTTCATGCTTTTCTGTGATTATTGCGCGCTGGCTCTGGGTATACTCTGGACAGGCACATGCCCAGCATGCTTGCTGAGTGAATAAATTAGGGATGGAGCCAGCAGGCGAAGGACTGGGCTGAAGCTGCCCAGGTTCACAGGAAATGTCAGAACTGAGCAGCTTTGAACTCAGGACTTGGGATTCTGTGCTCCCCACTTTGGTAAAGAAAGTCCCGACTCAGGTCCCCGGACCACCTCTGTCCTCAGCCCGGCTCTACAAGGCCAGGCTCTGCCAACTGAGTCAGCCTCAGCCCAGCCCACTCTCAGGAGGCCCTTCTGGGAGGAGGATGGCACAGGCCTTTTGCTCCCCGAGCAGCCCGTCCTGCACTGGTCCCCTTGTCTGCTCTCTCCTCTCTTCCTTCTGTCCTCCTCTCCCCCAGTCTGCTCTTTGGTTGCTGTCGCCTCCATGGAGAGAGAAGAATGTTGTAGATGGCACATCTACCGTTCTGGAAGCCTATGAAGGCACATTAAAATATGCACTCTGTGGGTGTTCGGGAGGCTGTGGCCTCTGGAAACTTAATAATGGGGGAGGGTACAGAAGACAGAGGGAGGAGAGGGAGAGAGGCAGCTGAACAGATGGACAGAGAAGGAGAGAAAGGCCGAGAAGCAGGAGAGACAGAGGCTGCAGGTCTGTGGCACTGCCATGTTCTGATGCTCGGCCTTTTCTTCGGGCCCCAGACGGAGATTTACAAGTGTTTACCCTGCGCATCCGCAACGTGAGGCTGACACATAGACGCTGTGGTTATTTTCAGATGCGGTGGTAAACTACTCATGGGAAAGGCCTGGCCCGGCCCAAAACTGAGGCCCAGGTTTTGCCTGCCCCTGCCCCATACCCTGTCTTCTCTAAGGAGCTGGCAGGAGGCTGGGTGGGCTTCTTCCAAAATCCACCACCCTGGGCTGCTTTGCTGGTCAGGCTGGCCGGTGGGAAGGGCTGGCCTGCTGAGGGGAAAGCTGGGCGTGGGCACGGGCTGCCAGGATGAGGGACTTTGGGTTAAGCCTAGAGGGGCAGGAGAGGAGGAGGGGGGCCGGGGAGATGTGAGCGAGTGCAGACCCCATGCCCGCTCTGTGGTGAGTAACCAGCACTCCCACTGCACTGATGGGAAGTGGAGGCTCAGCCAGGGTGGGCCTCGGGAAGACCTCCAGCCGCCGCCACTGTGCTGGCTTCTCTCCCAGAAGACCCTAGTTCTTTCTGGAAGCTGAGGGGTGGTGTGAAAGATTAGCACAGGCACTGCTCCTCCTTCCTGTGAGACCAGGGGAGCGGCCGGCAGGAGCCAGGGCCCCGGGCTCCCGACGCTGGCTGGAGGGCTTGGACTGGGTGCCCTGTGGGCAAAGGGGTCCAGGGAGGATCTTGAACAGGGATGGAGGTCAGAGGGGTGTTAAGGCAGCCCTCACATACCAGCCAAGATACCCGCGTGTCCCAGCCAGCATGTAACTGATTAAAAATCAATAATAGGCATAGACACAAAGGTACTCAGAAGGCCTAGTCTACTTGCTCCCTTATTTTATAGATGGAGAAACTGAGAAATAGTTTTATTCAGTGTTGTGTGCTCAGAATTGTGACTTAAAGCAATTTACTAAGAAGAATGGGGACAGAGGAAGGAATCTCCCTGCCCCCATTCCCTCTTTTCTTTTGTGGTGCTGGGAATGAAACTCAGAACAGGGCATGTGCCAGGCAAGCACTCTGTCCTGAGCTTGCTCCTGCCCTGAGCAGGGAATCCTGCCAAGTATCTCCATGCCACCCCTGGACCCTCCTGTTTCCCCGTTTCCTTTTAGTGTTCCAAGTCCCTCCAGCTCTCCCAAAGGACCAAGTTCACCCCAGCTCTGGGCCACGTCCTGCTTCCTTAAGGCCCGTGCCTGGCTACAGTAGTTTTGCAAAGGGAAGAATAGTCTACGCCCATCCAACCATGGTGAATCTTGGGGGTCTCGTCTGGGACTCTGGGATAGACCTGCTTGCTGTCTCTGGTTATGTTTAGGATTCACGAGGATCTCCCTGACAGATGTTAGGAATCATCTGAGAACTTGGTGTAAGGATTGACACTCGCAGACCAAAATAGAAAGGTAGAGTTGAGACAATAAAGAGCTGAGCCTTGATGTAGCCTCACCTGATGCCCACATATTCTTGACTGCTGAGCTACATGGATCAATCAAGCTCCTCCAAGGTCCGTGTCAGGACTGGGTGTTTGTCACTTAGATCCTGTGTGATGTAAGTGGTGTAGTAAGTAGGGTGAGGGAACAAACCCAAGCCTGAGGTCCTGGGTAAAGAATTTACTGGGTGGTGGATCACGTCCTCTCCCTGAGCCTCAGTTCCCTCACCATAAGGTGATCGTGGCAGTCCACAATCTCTGGGCTGTCGGGAGACACGCAACATGACTGGCAGGTCTGACACAGTACTTGGCACCTTGTACTGACCCCAGAACTACATGTTCTTTGGTGCTTGTCTTTGGGGTACAGACTAGGCTCTCCTGAGTCTTATCCCTCAGGTCAGGGTGTCATGGCTGGGGTGGGGAGATTCTCTGATGATACTACTTGGGCCGCCATCCGAGGACTCTGAGATGGTGCCCCAGCCAACTCTCAGACTTGCGTTTGGTAGGACCGGCAGCCAAATTTAGTGATTTTGCTAGACTTTGGACAGGAAATCTATTTTGGGCCCAGGGAGGAGGAGTTCTTAACTTGTTGTCTTAGACGGAGCCACTACTATGAGCTTATACAGGCACGTGGTCCCCCATGACCATGAGGTTTGCTTCTCAAGGGGGCCAGCAGGACCAAGGTGAGGCCAGATGCAGGAAACAACTTCTGTTTCCATCAAAAAGCAACACACGTGGTGAGAACATGACTCGCTTGCACTTTACAGGAAGAAAGAAGTAGGACTCTCTCTGAAACCACTTCCCAGGGCTACTCTGCAAAGTGCCTACAGCAGACAGCTTGCAGTGACACCTTTGCAGGGACATTTAATTTCCTTCCACACATATGAATATGTTTTTTTTTTTTTTTACTGTATGGAATCATGCTATACCCACCTTTCTGTAGTCTGGTGTTTGAAATAGCTTTCTGGAAATACATACATACCACAAAATTCACCTATTTAAAGTATACGATTAGCTCATACTTGTCAAGCACACACAAGGCCCTGCATTCTATCTCCCAAACCTGGAAAAGCAAACAAAAGAAAGTGTGCAATTTCCTGGCTTGTAGCATATTCATAGTGGTGTGACCATAGCCAGGATCACACTGAGTTCTTTTGCTGCCTTGGAAAGAAACCTGCATGTCTCCATCATCAGCTCCAATACATCCACACTCTCCACCCTACACAGACACTCACCTGCTCTGTCTACAGAGCCCCTTGTTCAGGACATCTCGTGGAATCTCATCATTTACCATCCTCCATGCCGACCTTGCATAATGTTTTCTAGGCCACACTGTCGTCATCAATACTTTATTCCATTTTGTAACTGGATACTATTTTACAGCAAGGAGAGACCATACTATCATTTTTCAGTGAAAGAACCTATAGGTTGCTTTCACCTGGTGGCCATTATGAACAATGTTGCTATGCGTATTCACATCCCAGTCTTTTTGTGGGCATCTGTTTTTATTTCTCTTGGGTCTCTACCCAGGAGTGGACTTGCTGAGCCATATGGATTTTTTGTGTTTAACTTCCAGAGGAGCAGCCAGTTCCCCACTGCTCCCACGCCATTTTACATACCTCCCAGTGGGGTACAAGGGCTTCAGTCTCTGTCTCCTCCACACCACTGATGATCTCCATCCTTGGCAATACCCCGCCCCGGAAAGGTAAGAAGAGGAGGGAAGTCATGGTGGCTTTGATTAGCATGCTGACTCTTTCCCCTCAAGGTTTCTCTGTTCCACAGGCAGCTTTCTTCCGTCCTCCCTCCTACCCATTGATGGGCACATGTGTTGTTTCCTGTCTTGGTTTGCAGTGAACATCTCCAGGACAGGGAGGGGCCTGAGCAGGTTGCCCATGACCCCGGAAGTGCATTGGAGGAGATCTCCTGACTGCTGACTGGGTTTCCTCAGCAGCAGGGACAGGACCCAGGTTCCACCCCTGGGCTGTTTATCTTGAGAAATTCACAGAACTTCTCTGGGCCTTCTGAAGAAGCAAGGCTCACACTAGGCTCCCCAGCACCCTGCTCTCCTCTGTTGTCACATCAGCCATCTCCCCTTGCACAGCATCAACAACACTTTTCTGCTGTGTCTATCACAGAACCTCTACTACAATCTCAGGACCTCACTGGCCTCTCTCAGAAATCTTTTTTTTTTTTTTTTTTTTTAGGTTTTATGAGACTGGGTCTCGCTTTGTGGTTCAGGCTGGCCCTGAGCTCAGCCTCAAACTCACATCACAATCCTCCTGCCTCTGCCTCCCGAGTTCTGGGATTACAGGCATGAGCCACCACGCCCGGCACTGTGGTATGTGGTACTGGTTGCTGCTGGGTGTGGGTCTCCACACCCAGTATTGTTATGTGGTTACCGGGGAATCGAACCCGGGTCCTTGCGCTTGCAAGACAGGCGCCGGAACCACTGAGCTAACTCCCCGGCCGTCTCTCAGAAATCTTGAGACCGGGAAACAGCTGCACTTTAAGAAGGATAAGCAAGTAGTCTACACCATGAAACCTGGCCAGGCTTCAGGCCCAGTTGTGCATCTTTTTCACAAGTGACCTTGGGCAGCGGCCATCACTCCACCCAACCTCAGTGTGTCCATCCATAGCAACAAGCTAGGAGCTGTCTGGGAAGTCAGTTTGTCTCTCAGACCCTCTCTCACCGCACTGAGCCTCACAAGCTTGGCCTCCATGAGGTATTGCCTAGGCCACCAAACCGCCAATTTGGGGCTAGGTTGGCTGACAGCACTGTGGAGCTCCAGGAGGTAGAGGATATGAGAGATGCTCAGGATTTGCACCCACGCCTGAGACTCTAGGCTGGGAGATGCTCCCAGAAGCTGTATTTCATGGTTCTGGGTTCCAGACTGCCTCTTCCCCCAGAAAGTTCTGCACCACCCAGACCACAGGGAGAGGACAGGACAACAGACAGGGGCTGGCTGGACTAAGCCATGATAGCCTTTTAAATAAAGTTGAAAACACTTAAATTATAAAGAAGAAGGAAAGAAGCCAAAGTCAAATAGCAGCTGTCCTGTTTTCTCTCCCACCTCAACCCCTTTTTATGGCTAATGATTCCCCAAAGCAAGCTGGTAGATTGGGGGTTCCCTACTGAGACACATCTTGTCCGCTCCTTCTCCTCAGACTCATCTCTGGGGGACAGATGCCCACAGTAGATGGTATTTAAACTCTGAAGTGCCCAGGTGGGCACCTTCCAGCGATCCCTCAGTTATCTTGGGATGTGCGGATGAATTGATGCACAGGAAGAGACAGATGGACACAATCTTTCCCCAAGCCTCCTTGTCTGTGAGATCTTCCCCAACTACCCCTGTGGAATTGCCACCCACTCAGGTCCCGGCACGGTCCCACTCCCATCTCTGCTGAATTCACTTCACAGTACTCTGTGGGGAGGATGAAGAATGATTATATTGCTGCCTCCTCCACGGTGAGAGTACAGAGGCTCACCGAGGGGGCTGCGACCGGGCTCTGCTTCATTTACCAGCTAGCCCGGAACAGTGTCTACCCCAGTGTCTACCCCGGGGCCACAGTGGATGAATGAATGTGTGAGTTAGTCTGTCAGCCATGAAGTTCGTGTTCCCAGGCTTCTGAGGTCACCCCTGCCGTGTGTACACCCTACTCGCCAGGCTGTCTGCTCAGCTGCTTCCCCGTTGCGTTGTCTTCCTCTCTCTCATGCCCCATGCAAGCCAGAAGTTGAGTTGGCAGGAGAAACTCTCACCCACTTCCCTCTGTGATTACTCCCGTCCACCTCATTCATGTCCCGCTCTTCAATCTACTCTCAAGCATCCTCTCAGGAGCCTGGAGGGCTCTTGTGAAGAGGTAGAGATGGTTTTGTCAGTCTCGTAATCCAAATCCTGCCCTGCCTGGAGCAAGTCCTGATTCCTTAGCATTTCTGCAAAGCCTGCAGATCTCTGCAGCTGCCCCGCACCCCAAGCCAGCCACCTCCATGCCTCTCCCCTCCTGTTGCTGTGCTGCACTTTCCCTCACTTTGGAGACTTCGCCTAGACTGTTTTTCTCTCCTGGGCTATCTGAACCCCATAGATCCTCGGGTCCAAATCTCCTCCTCTTCCGCAAGCCTGTCTGGAGACAAGGCTCAATGAAATGTCTTTCCAGGGCATCCTTTTCTTTTAGTCTTTCAGGAGCACCTGTATGGTAACGAAAGCTGCAAACTGTCAAGGCATCTGGCTTAGGCCTCAAAAAAGACTCTTTAGAGAACTGAAGAAATCAGTGGAAATAGAGCTTTTGCAGCTGGAAAAAGGAGGAAAAGATTGAAGGGGAAGGGTACAAAATAAAGAAGCAAGCCGTGTTAGACACGTGGACAACTCTCCATAGTCAGTGTAATCATTAGGTACTGCAAACATGTGCTAATAAATTTTTAAAACTAAAAATAAAGGTTCTGTGGGAGAAAAATGTCTTTAGGATGGCCAGAAATTTACAGGCTATTAATTTCTCTGGTTTAGCTGTGGATGCTGTGGGGCCCTCGTCGTTTTTGAAGTCCCAGACCCAGCTTGTGTTTGGCACATGGAAGAGGCTCAAAACATGAATATTGAATTAAATTTTGGTATATTTAACTGAACTACATGAATTAAATCTAAGTGGTTGTTCGAACCAAGGATTCAAAATAAGGTGATAGCAGGTAGTTTGAATCTTATCCTACAGTACGAGAGGGGCCACCCTTGGCGTTCATAACATTGAAACCCCTCATTTACAGACAGAGAAATTGAGGACCAGAGACCATGAAGGTCAGAGTTAAATCGCTGGACCCAATTCTTCCAGTCCCCCCCAATCTTACCCTCCCCCTCCTCCTCCCCTTTTCCTCCCTCTCTTTCTCTTTTCTTTCCTTCTTCCTTCCTTCCTTCCCTCCCTCCTTGTATTCTGGGGCTTAAATTGAAGGCCTCAATCAAGCTAGGCAAGTGCTCTACCACTGAGCTGCATCCCAGCTCTTCCTTTGACCATGGTTTCAAATACCCACGGCCTCTTAAAAACCTTGAGGCAACATGGAGGAGGGGAAAATGCTCAGAGAGGAAGTGATTTACCCAACCACACACAGCTGTGGGACAGCAGAACAAGGATCGAAACCTAGATATTTGATTCCCAGGCCAGTGTTCTTCGCCTGAAAAGCCCTCCACAGGCTGTAAAATAGTGCTTGTATCAAAGGGTAGGAGGTTGGCCTAAAATAGCATTTCCCCCACGATCTGCCTTCAGTCTGCTCGCCTTCTGTGGCCCAAGCCTTATCCAGGTACAGCCTATGAAGCGTCAGGCTGCCGACCCGTCAGCTCCTGCCCCTCAAATCGTCTCATACAACTTCAGAAACCTCCTGTGTGTGCACAAGGCAGTTGCTATTTTTCTCCTATCCAAACCAGGCTAATTTAAGGCAGGGACGTTTTTCTTCCTCTTCTTCTTTGAACTTTAAAAGAATGAAAGCTTTTATGAACAGCCCAGTAGAGAATCAGAGCAAAGAGAATGAGCAGGGAAGTCACAAAATAAGATGCACCGGTGGCTAATGAACACGCAAGGGTGCGGTCACCACACCGGTCATTTAGTAAATGTGGATGAAAGCCTCAATGAGATGACTTCAATCAGTCTTCTACCTTGCCCAGATCAATAGACTCCAGGGCTGGCACAACCAGGGTTTACAGTTTAGAATCTGTGAAAGCCACATACAGGCCTTGCAAATGTGAAAAAGAACAGGTTCTAGAGGGAGGAGACCCCAGTCCGCTTATTATCTCTGGGGAAGGGAATTGGGTCGCCATATTACCTCACCCGTCAATCACAGTCAGAAGAGGATACGATATTTCTATTGTTGACATGTTTCAAGATTAAACCCAGGAAGGTCTGCTCTCAGAAATAATTGGATGAGTGCACAAAAATGCATGTAGGAGAATATCCCTAGCAGCACAACTCTAGTACTTAAAGACTTTAAGCAACTAGAGGTCAAGAATAAAGCAATGGCTGCATAAAATGTGTCTTGTCTCCTTGGTGGGGCATGAGAAAGTCCTTTGAAGACGACCCTTTGGGTTAGTTCAGTACCATAAGGCTATTCCACAGAGATGGGACATGGTGAAGAGTTCTCGCCGGAGGGAGCAAGGCAATGAAAGAGGGGACCCAAATGAGTCAGTGTCACCCAGGACAATAATACCCAAAGGACAGAAGGCAATGTTAAAGGACAGAAAACAATGTCCCTGTAACATAAGGGCTAAAGATAGGCACTCAGGACTCACAAATCAAAGTCCAAAATTACCTTCCCTTTGCCAGCATCTGCCAATTCAGCTGATCTGAGTAGAAAACCTTGAGTCTTTGATGGGATAAGTAAAACCATAGCTCCAAGAGAAGTAAGAAATGGCAAAAGTAAATGAACGAGACATGGACAAAATTAAAACTTAGAATAGAGGTCCAAAAGAAACAAATCCTCAGTTGATGG
Organism: Petromus typicus; assembly: GCA_004026965.1. Classification (NCBI taxonomy): domain Eukaryota; kingdom Metazoa; phylum Chordata; class Mammalia; order Rodentia; family Petromuridae; genus Petromus; species Petromus typicus. Next base: position 11,460 of record PVIR01008110.1, read on the forward strand.
TACTTCTATCACGGGTTCGTTTTGTCTAGTGCAAATGTGCTTATCAGCTTTAGTACTGTGTAACTGTCTACTTTTTAAGGTAGTTAAAAAGACCTATGAGAATTTGGAAGATGTGCGGAAGATATATTTGGTTAAGTTTGTAATTGAGGCTTAAATGTGTGGAGAGACTGAGCTTTGGTATAGATCAGTGTAGTGCACTTGCCTAGCATGCAGCAGGCCCTGGATTCTGTCCCTAACATTCAAAAAAAGAATAAATTTCATAAACTGCACATTCCCCACTGATGTGTGTTTGGGGGGAACCCGGGCACCCTACCTCCTAGGTCAGTGCTCTACTCAGAGCCACACTCTAAGGCATACATTTAAAAAACTTGGCAATGTATTAATTAGCATGCTAACTATTTTGAGGAATATGTGAAATAAATTAACTGTTGGACAAGCAATATGCAAATTATAATGACTTTTCTTTCTATGTGTATTCTTTTGAAACTGAAGAAATTATCCATAGAAAGATTTTTAATGATGAATGTGATCATCATTATATACTGAAAACCTACCAATAGACTCAATAAAGGAAGGAAAAGAGAAAGATATTTTTTAAATGTTAATAGGTAGAAAAGATGTAAAAATGACTCACATTTCATGCTGGAATGGGGACTGGCACTCTGATACCCTATGGGCAGGAGTGTAATGGACCCAGGGTGTGGTTTCTGTGTTTGATTAGAAGAATCCAAAGGATCATCCCATTTCCTGGTGCATATAGAAGACAAGCAGGTTATGCAGCTGGGTCTTATAATCTGTAGTAGTACATGTTGTAGTCACTGTGAACATGGAATTAGTACATACTAAGCCTTGCTCCTGGAGGAAATACATAGGGTACTCTGAGCCTCTGGTCACATGTGTACCAACTGACGGGTACATAAGCTCATTGTAACTACATTTGTGCTTAAAAACAGTTTACTCACCAAACTCACTCTTTTCTTCTCGGGAAGTCACATCGCAGGCTTCAATGTAAAGAGCAACATCACCAACAAAAGCACAAACATGTCAGGTGGTGCTAAATAAACTATTAAAGGTCCCTTGTGTATAGGTGAGAGGAGACAAGATCGACCAGCAATGCCTTGAAGCCACCTGGGAAGTTTCGCCTGCAGTGACTCAAAAGCTTTGCAGATCTGTGCGCATCTTGGAGAGTGATCAAGAGCGCACTTTGGGGTCACCAGTGAGTCTTGGAAAGTGGGAGAATTCGCCAGTGGGGAATTTGTGAGTAGTGAGAGTCGACTCTATGTCAGAAAGGTGCCAGTAGCAACACTGTGACAACAAAAAAGGAAGTCAATGGCGGTGGGCTAAATGCTAATCAGTAGGGGACTGTTAGATCACCTCAAGCTCACACTCCCTCTACGGTGGTGCTAGGGATCGAACTCAGGACCTTGAGCATGCAAGGCAGGAGCAGCACCACTGAGTTCTATTCCTGGCCCTCAAGCTCATACTTTTGACTTCTGTCAGAGAGGCTGTTTGTAAATTGTGAGATGTATCAAAGAATCCCTGACCTCTACCCACTAGGTGCCATGAGCACCCTGTCCCTCAAGTTGTGACAACCAAAAGGTCTCCAGCTATTGATCCCTGAGAACCACTGGGTCAAACAAACTAAGAAGCATCCAGGCGATGGAATGGCATATCTTTTCTACGAAGGATGATATATAGAAGGACTTGGGATAATTTCCATGACATATTTGAGTAGAAGAAAAATGACAGGTGGCAAAACTGGATGTCTAAGAAGATCCTACTCTTGTATCTGGTGTGCTTACAGGCACACACAGGAAGAAATGAGATGGTGAGAGCTTTTCTCTCTCCCTGCTGTGTAGGTTATTACCTGAGGACTTTACCAATGCAGTCAGAGTCTTTCAGGGTCTACTGAAGATGCAGATGTGAGAGCCATGAGCACTTCCTGCTTGGACTCCAGATCCTGATAAGATCAGTTTGGGATCCAGAGCCAGGCCCTATCACTGGGTGGTACTCTTGACAACCATCAAGTAGGTGCCTTAGCCTGTCACATAGGACAGCTAAAGCCCTGGGTCTCCACTGCACTCCATTGCCAAGGTGTCTTCCTCATTCCTGCTTGTCCAAGACCTTGCTCCTCTTCTTAGGTGAGGCCAGTATTGTCCCCCAGGGACAAGACTGTGGTCTGTACCTGCCGTGCCTCACCGGGGTTGTACTCAATGTAGGTTACACTGAGTACGCTACCATGTTTTCTTGGCTCCCCAAGTCGAGCCATGTCTCCAGCACTGGTCACTCTGGACATCTGGATAGTTTTCCAACTCATTAGAGCTGCTTATTAAGTCCACCCTTGTCTTCTGTGGCTCGTGGATGAATCAATCCAGATGAACCCCACTGAACAATAGAGGTCATTGTGCTACCTGTGTACCATCTTCCATGCTATGGCTTGGATATGTGCCCTGTGAAGGACCAATTTATGATGTTGTTGGGAAGTGGCAGATCCTTTAAGAGGTAGGGCTTAATGTAAGAAAGGTGGGTCACTGAGGGTGTGTCCTAGAAAGGGATATTGAGATAGGTTCCTCTTCTTTCTCTCTTTGCTCCTGGGCTGCCCTGGGGGAAATGTCTGCCTCTACCATCACTCCCGCCATATTGTGCTGACCCACCATGGCCCAAGCAACTGGGCCAGTGGACTATGGATTGATACCTCTGAAAACACAACTCAAGGTCTTTCCCTCATTAAGTTGATTACCTTTAGCATTTCTGTCACAGTGACAGCTGATGAACTCCAGCAGGGCTCAGTATTCTCCAATTCTCCCTCTAAGATGTGGAAGCTCTGAAGTTAGATGCAAATTGTGCCTTGGGCACTTTGGGGCTGCGATGTTTTGAGCACATTGAGATCTTCTTCTGATATCTCACTCTGTTCATCTGTAAAATGGACTCCTCTCACAAAAAGTGGCAATTGAGCCAAGGAAGGTAAAACTCTAGCACAGCACCTGGCACTCTAGGTCCTCACTCGATATTAGTTTGTGGGTTTTCCATCTGGGGTGAATAGTGAGGCTTGTTATAGGCACCTAAAACCCTTCAACTGTATACTTTAACATGATTGAAACAGTAGTTTTATCACGATTGATCAATCCATCAACCAATCTTTGTTGCCCTTTTCCTGTTCCTAGTCAAGTTAGGCTCTCGTCTATCTGGATTTAAAATTTGGATGCCTTTGCCTCTTCTTCCACCTCCAGACACTCCTTAGAAATCTGCTCTGACCTTGAAGCTGACTAACATCTTGTTTTTTTCCTTTCCTTGGAAGGTCCAGCCCCACAGAGACCGTTCACAGGGCAGGGCAGGGCAGGCCAGGGGAGGGACCAGAGAAGACAGGGCTGGCCATCCCGATACTTCAAACCCTAATGACCTTGGCAGGCTGAGAAGAGAGGCCCCACCCAGTCTAGGAGTTTGGGAGACAGCCCTTGACTGTCTGGGGTGGTGGGTGTCAGCAGCTGGGGTCTTCCCTGGGTTCTAGCTAAGCCTGGGCTGGGGAGCTACCCTCAACCAGCCCCATTCCTCGAGGCTACCTGCTTATTCATCATCTCTCCCCACCCCAAATGTCTCTTTCCTTTCTCATCCCTGAACCCAGGAGCAGCACCTCTCTTCACTCATTCAGCCCAAGCTAGACACCCGGAAGCACAGCCCCCTTCTTTCTAGGTACCTAGGGCCCCACAACTTTCTGTCTACACCTCCAGGGTCTGTCCAGAGGACTCAGCTCCTTCCTTAGGGTGGACCATACCACTAGGTGTGTGTGTGTGTGTGTGTGTGTGTGTGTGTGTGTGTGTGTGTGTTTATGTGTGTGCATGACTCTATGTACTTGGGGTGGACAAGGGCATCTCTTTGTTGTAGATGGGACACTGCTTAGGACTTGGCAATTCAGGTTAGGCTCACTATGTGGAGGGCAAGGTCAGGGGAACAAAGAACTGCAGGATAGACCCCAAACAGCAACCCCTACTTCCTCACCCAGAGCAGGCTTGTTTCCTCCAATCTCAGCTCCCAGACCTCTCTGAGCAGATGTCAAGGCTGGGCACCCTTCCTCGCCCTATGAAAGGTGTCTCTGCCAGTCCCTAAGTGTTCCCCGCTGTGTTTACAGCATCCCTCTGTGCCTCCCTGTGGGGTGAGGCTGCTCTGAGACCCAGTTGGAAGCCACCTGGGAGCACTTTGTCCAGAAACAAGACGGAGGGCAGTGGATGCTCCCAGGGAGCTGAGGCTCAGGCTGATGAGGACTTACCCGGGGCTCGTCCCCCTATTTCCTCCAGAGATGTGGGGAACAGCTGTAGGTCTTCTAGGCCTTGTTCTGTTCCCCTTGCCCCCACTTCTCCTCCAAGAACTAGCCAACTTACCTCCCTTTCTCTCTGACCTCTACCCTAGGCAGTCTCTCTTGCCCACTCTCTACTCTGCAGCCTAAAAGAAACTTCCAGAACATGAGTTGTCTCCCTGCTGGCACTGCAAAGGTCCCCTACTGCTCTCTGGAAAAGGCTCAGGCTCCGCTGGACCCAGCCGACCGCTCCCTGGCCACTCCCTGCCTCAGGCGCTGTGCTGCCTGCACTCCAGCAGACAATTTGTTTTCCTCCTGTTGCGAGCTGCTCTGCTCCTCAGTGACTTTGCTCCCACCACATCCTCCCCCCACAAGGCCTTCACCTGCCTTTTCACCTGGCTCATTCTCCCTCGTGCACAATCCCCAAGACCTGCCACGGTGACTCCTGCTTAGAAACAACCTTTGGAGCAGGCTGCTTTGAATAGGTACTAGGTACATCCCAAATATGCTAACTGTCGACTGCGTGGCCTGTGGCAGGGTGCTCCTCCACAATTTAATTTAATTTAAATTTAATTTAATTTCTTCATCTGCAAAGTGGGCCGACAGTATTGACCTCACAGAGTGGTAATGAGGTTTCCATTAACATGGTATGCACAAGGACCTGATCCTTCCAGGGATAACTTAACAAACTGTAGTTACATACTACCATATCATTATACATCCAGAAAAGCTCATAGGTGGCAACTCCTAGTTACAAAAGAGAGATCTAAACCCAGGTTAGGAAACAGAACAGGAACCATATGTCATCAGTGAAATACTTAGGTCCCCATCATAAGCACAAAATAACTGAATTTTTATAGAAACAATGTATTTTTGTATAAATGAAAGAACATTTAGAAGAAGACAGCCAAAATGTTAAAGAATTTATCTATGGGTGACACAAATTTTTAATTACTTAATCTATAAATTGTTGCTCACCTATGTTTTCTATTATTTTGCTCTATAATAAATGTTATGGTCCAGCTGTGTTCCTGAAAAGATACTTTGAAATCCTAACTCCTACTACCTCTAAATGTGATCTTACTTGGAAATTGTTATCTTTTCAGACATAATCAAGTTATAAAGAAGCCACTGCTGATTAGTGTTGGCCCTAATCCAATGTGACTGGTGTCCTCACAGAGGAGAGACTCAGAATCATGCAAGGAGACACTCAAGGAGAAAGCAAGGTGACTGTGGGGACAGAGCAGAGTGACACATGAACAAACCAAGAGAAGCCAAGATTCTCCAGAAGCCCCAGAAGCTATGAGAGATGCAAGGGAGCATCTCCCAGAGCCTGCAGAGCAAATATGTATGGCTGGCAGCCACCCAGATCCACTCGGAGGGCGAGCTGTGAGAGAATCGATTCTTGCCTCCTTAAGCCATCGTGTTTTGTACTCCGCTATGGAATCCACAGGAAACTCACGTGATAAGTTCTTGTGTCCTGGGAAGAGCCTACAGTTTATAAACAAGAAGAGGAAAAAGGGGGCATAAGGAGGGGCATTAGGAGCTTGGATAGGAGGAATGGCAGCCAGTCCAACTCTTTGAAGGACTTAAAGTGTCTGCTCAGGGCTTAGCCTAGAGATGTTGGGAATGGAGTGTTTGCTGAGTGAATAAATACCTTGGCCCTGCATGTGAATTTGTCCTTCACCCTGTCCTGTTTCTTCGGTGCTTATCACTGCCTCACCCACAGGCCCAGCCTTCAGGCTACTGCTGACATCACATGGTTACATGAACAGGGAGCCAGCACAGTTCTGGGACAACTCGGGGCCAGCAGCCCCACGAGAGGCCCTGTGTGACCCCACGCCCTCAGCCTCATGACCAAACCACACCTATCATTGTTCAGACCTCCATGCTGCTTTCAGCACAATCTACCCAGGACACAGGCCAGACCTTGCCACCCTCTCCCAGTGACCTGAGGCGGCTCTCAGCTCCTCACATGGTGTCTCCCGAATCCTCCTGTGAGCGGCAGGTGACTGGACTGGGGGGCACCCGGCTCCTCGGTGGACTCGTCCATTGGTGAGTTCAGCAGCTGAATGTGCTATTAGGAGGTGGGGCCTGGGGGGAGGTGGGGGCCACTATCTGTGTGACCTGGCCCCTGGCCCCTTGGTTCTGTCTGCTTCCTGTATGTCATGAGGCCCAGGCTCTTCTTCATGTGGTGGAGAAAGCTGACTTTGGACAGAACCCGCTGGGAACTGCTAGCCCACTAAACCTCCCTCCTTTAAATTGTGAGTGTTGGACATTTTGTCCCAGTAACGGGCAAGTGACGAAGACGTGGCATTCAGGCTGCTGTCTATTCTGTGCCATGTTTGCCAGTTCCTTGGCATGCAACACTGGCATGTGTAGGCCTCTGCCCTGTGCCGTGTTCTCCCACTTTCTCTGAGCTCGGGCACTGCTCAGGCAGCACAAATACCACCCAAGAGGCCACACGGAGCTCAACTGTGCTTGGCCTCCCCTAGGGCAGGGGCGGGGCGCTCATCTGGAGCGTCTCCAGGCTTCCCCTCAGCTGGACGAGGCCTTTATCTCCATTGGGGAAGAAACAGCAGATGTCTTCTGCCCCTCTGAGTGACCTCCTCTGCCTTGAAGAATTGCAGGAAGCGGCCCTGGGGACCCACTAACGAGTTCTGGACCCCTTCCCTCAGGCCTGGCAGAGGAGCTGCAGGTCGCGCCTTTGGGTCCTTCTCCCCGAGACACTTGGGCCTTTCTCCTCCTTCCTGAACAGGCCCAGTTTGTGAGGGGAAGTCAGGCAGAGGAAGCACATTTATTTTCTTCTGGCCTGGGTTTGCTGTAAATAGATTTTCTTTTTCCTCATCAGATCACTCTCCAGTGAGGCTTTTGGGACACCTTGGCTTGGTCAGAACTTACTTGCTTCGAAGGCACAGACAACACAGTCAAAATACCTGAATTTAGTAGGATGCTGGGAGACACTGTGGAGACCAACGGCCACCAAGACTCCAGCAGGAAACCAGACACAGTGATGTCTGCTCCCTCTGTCTCTCCAGCCTGCTGACCTCTCCTGACCCTCCTGCACTGTTTCTCTGATTGGCAGGGTCTCCAGTTCACTGTCCCCAAATCGCAGCCTTGTTCCCAAGCTTACAAAGCTTTGAGGGCCCTGCCAGCCAGTCCAGCCCCTGCCTGTCCAGGACCAGGGCTTCCTGTGCTGGACTCTTGGGAATATCACACAGATTGATTGTGTCAGCCAATCACCAAAGGTCTTTATTGGGGTTTTCTCATTTAATTCTCTAAATAAACCTACAAGGCAAGCTTCCTTCTTTTTCTGAGAAAACTGATGAAAACATAGAAGCGCAGAGTGATGAGGTATCTTTCCTAGTGTCACCCAGCTTGTAGATGTGGAAGTTGAGATTTGAACTCAGGGCCTAAGCCCGGAAATGGATTGGCCAGACTTAGTTTGTGAACTGAATTGGTTCCTCTTAGATCTTATGTCCCTTCCTACACCAAGCAGCAGTGGCCACAAGGATCAAAGGGGGCCCATGCTACTCCAGGGCTGTGAAAGCAGGAGGGGACAGGATTGTCTCCAAGGACAGGGAGTTCTGCCTATTTTGTGCCCAGATGTATCTGGTGCCTAGCGCACAACAGATGCTCACCAACATTTCTCAAATAAGTGAACTCCAAGCCTGTGAGACTGTCCCTGCTGCACGAAGGAGGAGAGGTTTTGGAGCTTCAGTTGGGCTGTATATGATCATCTATCTCACCCTTTATAAAGATACACTTTACTGATGTTTATTCTCGTAGAAGCAAATACCTCAGCCCTGGTCCTTTTTCCTCAGCAGTGGACCTCCTGATCACAGGCATAACCTGAGAACACTCACTCAGCAGTTCAGCTCAGTGCTGTACCAGGGAAATGACCTACCGAGGACAGCTGGCTCTACACTGTGCAGTCTGAGTAAATCAGTGCCAGCCTGGTTCTGATTGTTTGTTTTGAGACAGAGTCTCATGGCAGTTCTTCTCCTCACCTTTCCATGGGCTGGGATTACAAGCATGTGCCACCACACCCAGCTCCAAGCCTGGATTTTTACAGACTCTGCAGTGTCTCAGGAGCTCCTGACTTGCACGCAGCTCTCCGCAGAGTGGCTTGACCATGAAACCTTATTTCCTGAAGACTTCTCATGGGGCTAGTGGGACGAGCAGCAACACACTGACGGAGTAAATTGTCATCTGTTTTGTTGCCCGAATTTCACTGGCTCATGCGAACAGTACTTCAACCCCTAGGGAGTGGAAAGCTATGTAACCTCCAATTCTTCCCAGCTACCCTGGGTTCCTTTCACAGGGCTTAGAAGAGCTTCCAGAGGGACACATACAATGAGACCCTCCCAGGATTCTCCAGGGTTCTCTACCTGCCCCTTTGACCCTGTGCATGGAAAATCTCCCAGAAGGCCTTGCACCTCAGGTCTTTTTCCCAGCCTCTGGTTAGTCTCTGGAGTGGAGCTTATGTCTTCATCCAGCCTCTTTCTTTCACACTATGGCTAAAATGGAATTACATTTCTTTGCAAAGGCTCTAGGCAGAATATTAAGTTCAAAAACAACGGCAGTGGATTGCATTAATTATCTTCACTTTGTTTCAAGAATCTGAAGGTCCAGACCCTAGATTAGGATATGTAAATGAATGAAAATTTGACAGCATCTTGCCAGTGAGCAGGTTTCTTTGGTGACAGAGAGTTGGCTTGTGCTTGCTCTAGAGACATGTTCTCAAAGCCCCCTCTACGTTCCTTTCAGCTGCCTGACATGCTACAACCTTCCAGAACTTTCTGGGGCATCTTCTTGAACTTGAATAGTCTTTGGGATTTTTTTTTTTAATTACTAAAAAGAACTAACTTCTTTATTGTCAAAAAATTTCTTTGTGTGAGTTTTTTCTTAACTATCTGTGTCAAGCAAAACTCATAAGGTCTGAGTGCCCCACCCCTTCCCTTTTCCTTGACCACTAGTGAACTCCCTGGCTTGGATATGTCTCCCCTCCCCCAACAGGGCCACAGAGTAAATGTCCTTTAGCTTCCCCTGGGTGGCCCAGCCGGCAGCAGGAAGGAAGCACGAGACATCCAAACCAGGGAGCCTGGGCTCCAAACAACCTTCAGGCTTTTGGCCGTTGCTCCTGCCCTCCTTTCTGCAGGCCGTGGGTAGCTCCTCTCTGTAGTTTCTAGCACCTTTGCAAATAGTGCTATGGAGTGCACTTGGGAGACTCAATGGCATTGTACCTCTTCTCTCTGGGTCCTACACAGCCACTCGACTTTTCCCACCCCAGGAGACCTCTAGTGCCATCAGTTCTTTGGGGGTGTTTATGACCTGGGAAGAGCAACGAGGACCCTGGAAGATTTTCAGGACACAGATGGACAGACAGGAGAGAAGAAGAGGGCTCTGGCAGAAGCATATCCCTTCATACCTTCACCTGGCATCTATTTAGCCTACTACTAGCAAAATGAGACTCCCTGGACTACACTGGGCCCTCCCAAGTGGGCTGAGATGAACCTCCAGCAGCCAAGGAAGCCTAGGGAGAGCTTAGTACTCCTCATCCCAGCACTTCCACACCAAAAGAAGAAGTCCTTCCATCCCGGGAATCTGTGGTTTGCTGACCTTTTGCAGAGAGCTAGGATTAAATTATCCAGAGACCTAACTGCTGCTCCCTGCTCCTGGAGTCAGAGAATCAGATGACGCTGACACAGTTCCTGCTGTCCAGGAGCAGCGAGGGAAGCTCAGTGTGGAGAGGAAAGCCCACAGAGGGCCTGGTGAGCTCCCCGGCAGAAACACATCATGTGTGATCCATGTGCTTCTGCTTGCACTGTTCCCAAAATGAGCAACTCACTCCCTGGTGAGGAGACCATGGCCTGCTCTGGATGCTGGAACTTGACTCAGCCTAGTTCTGCAGTTAGTTTAGCAAATATTATTATATCTTGATGTCTCGAAAGAGCCTCATGCACTCTTAGGTGGGACTTTTGGAAGGTAATTGGATTATGGGACCTTTTGGCTGACTTACTGTTGGGAGGTGGGTTCTGGCCAGAAGAGGTGGGTCACTAGGCATGGTCTGGAAGGCTGTAATCTCTCTCTGTGACTCTTTAGACTACAGAGTGAGCAGCTCTCCTGGACTATGCCCGTCAGCCATGCCATCCTGTCTTGGGGCCAGCTAGCTATGGACTAAAACTCTGCAAACTATGAGAATAAACCTCTCCCCCATTAAGTGGCAGGCAGTGAGTATTTTGTCACGGAAAGAAAGAAAATTACTTAGAAGCATGTGCCAGTCACCTAGAATACAGTTCACACTGAACTAGACACTGGAGATGAGGTTGGCAGCGACAGCTCTGCTTCTGCCCCAGGGCTTTGCCTCTGAGCCTTCCTTTGCCCACCTATAAAGTGGGTGCTAGCAGAGCACCTGACAGTGGTCTTGTTCAATGAATGTTTCTTCCCTTTCTTTGTCCCCCTTACCAAGTTCTTTCTTGTGTGACACAGATAGTGGGTGGGGCAGAAAGAACAGAGCTCAGGGATGTCCCAACAGGCTGTGTGGCCTCAGGGAGGTCACTGAACCCTTGGGAGCCTCAGATCTGTAAAATGAAGATAATAGTATCATCCTTAGAGCTTTCATGGGTAAAATGGGACATTAAAGTGGCTTCCCCCTTGCCCATGGGAGACATTTTCTAAGATGCACCATGATGTCTGAACCTTGTATTTCCTGTTCTTTTCCCATACATGCATAATCATGATAAGGTTTCATTTATAAATTAGGCACAAAGAGAGATTAACAACGTTAATAAAACAGAACAATTATGCCAATGTCCTGTCACAGAAGCTACTTAAAACTTAGGCAATCGTTTATTACTAGAATTTCTCAGGTACTATTTTTAGATGGCAGTTGGCCCTAGATAACAAGGAAGATGAAGCTATGGATAAGAGGAGAGCAGTGTATTTGCAAATCACCTGGAGTAATATCTGCTTAAACGTCAGATTAAATGCACTCGGGGAGGCTGCGGCCAGGAAGATGGTAAATCTGAACCCAGCCTATGCAGCCTAATGATTTAGTGGACCCTACATTAACGTAGTTGTAAAGGGGGGATGGGCGTGGAGCTCTGTGAGAAGGCCCTAATTCAATCTCCATTCCTGTAACGTGACAATAACAAAAACAGTGTCAGCCTCATCCAAACCACACTCGCCTCTCTGTGGCGCTCAGGGCCGAGCTGTGGCCCAGGGCAGACCATCCCCTCTGAGGGACGCTGACCCTCTGCTCTTCCTCTCTGCTGTTTTTCTCTAGTCCTTTGAAGCTCTCTCGTGCCTCTCCTAGCCTCTTGTGTCCCACGTCTCTGCTCCCCTTCCACCTTAGTCTGTCAGCTGCAGTGGATTTGCACTCCACAGTGCCCTCACCCCTTGCTTGGTAGCAGACAGGGTGGGCTAAGAAGCTTCCTATGGTGTATGGGAGACACCCAGGGTCGGTGTACAGCGTCCTCGGTGTGTCTGAGTCCCTAGAGCGCTGGTGGGAAATCAGATCAGGGTGAGTGGACATGGCCAGAGGTACCCACAGCCCCTGGATGCTTGGAAGGTCCCACTGCAGAGAGGGTTGTGGGGAGGAGGGGGAAAGAGGTCCTGCAGCTCAGGCTGAGCACAGTGACCTGGGACCTGGCTACATCTTTCTAGCTGTGTGACCCTGACATGTCACCTCCCTTCTCTGAGCCTCCTGCCTCCATTTCTGCACAGCATGGAAGTTATGGGGAGAACTAGAATTCTGTGTAAATATGCATGAGGGGACCCTACGCCCAGCAAACCCTTTGTCCCTCTCCTCTCTTATTCCTTTCCTTCTTTTCTTCCCTCTCTTTTTCCTTCCTTCCTCCCTTCCTCCTCTCCCTCATCTCTTTCCCCCTTGCTTTATTTTCTCCCACTCCACACCCCTTCTTGGAAGCTACTTCAGCGGCTCTGGAGAGCCCAGTCCCCTCCATGCTCCCAGCTGAGAGGTGACTCCTTGGCCACCAGCCACCGGATACCACTCAAGAGTTTGGGAGTGGGTGACTCCCGGGGCTCCTCCCAGGTGCACAGCCCAGCCACCGAGGCCACCTTCCAGCGGGGCCAGAAAAAGCAGGGCTCCCAATCCCCCACAGACCAAACCTAGCAACAGTCAGGGTTCCTATGGCAACCTGCGATTTATTTTTAGTCGTACTTTAACATTAACATGATGTGAGGGGATCTGAGAGTTATATTACTCTTTTAACAGCACCAAGGGAAAAAAAAGGTGGGGGGAGAAAAGAATGCCTCTTTGCTCTTTGTGAGGAGGTGTCAACCTTGGGGGTGGGGAGAGGTGACAACAAATGCTGAGGTGTATGCAGGGACCTTTCCTGAGAAACGCCGGCACCTTGTGCAGTGCAGGGAGGCCGCCCCACCAGGGTCTCCAGGATGTGCAACACAGGGCTGCTCCAAGGAAGGGGCGGGGGTGGGGCAGTCTGTGCCAGACAGGATGGGCTGTGGCTCTTCCGGTCCTCAGCCACAGGGCGAGTGTGGGGAGAGGACGCAAAGCAGCGCAGTCACTTGGTGGAGGGCCTGTGGGCCTCCAACTTGGAGGAGTAAAAAGAGAGACAGAAAATAGTTGGGCCTTCTGGGATTGTAGCCGGACATGGTAAGTCAGGACAGGCTCAGCATCTGCCTATCTCACCCAGCAGACAGAGGGAGATGCCCTTTTCCCGGAAGACAGACAATGCATTGTTGGGCCAGGCGGTTCAGATGGAGCAATAAACCATCCCCTGGATGGAGGCTGGGGAGATATGAGTTCATGCCCTGCTCTGTGCCTAGGTCAGGGCTGCGCAGCAGGGGCGTGGCGACACAGAGTTCACTTCCTTCTCGGGGAGCTCACAGTTGGGGCAGATGGTGTGGAAGCAAATCACCATGACGCAATGTGGGAAGATGCTGTTTGGGAAGCACTGGGCAGAAGGGCACTTGAGCTCATTCTGAAGGGTGGATAGGCCACCTGCTTGCTAGTTGTATAGCGTGGGTTTATTTCTGTCCAGTGAGGGGTCCTCATTCCTCTGGTCATAAATTGTGCTCCTCTGTCCAGAGGCTTGGCTGCTTAAATATTCTATCTCTCTCTAGCATGATTGGTCTAAGGAATGGACATATGACCCAAGAATGCCCAATCACAGCTTTTTCCTGAGACAGAACTATGGATACCAGGAGAACCTTACTTTTAGCCTTCTGCAGATGGGACAGAAGCAAGAGGAAGCAACAAGGCCAACAGACAAAGAGAAACAAAGACTGACAGAGTACTGTTCTGTCAGTACCTACATTGCTTCCTTCCATGCTAGCCCCTATAACACAGACCCTTCTGTTTTCCCATACACCAGCTGGATTTGGCTTCTGTCCTGACAACCAAACTAACCTGACTAATTCAGCTGGTTGCTGGGATTTTGCTAACATGAGGGGACAAGAGTACCTTCTGAAGGGAGAAGAAATAATGCTTCTTGCTTCTGCTATACGTGGCCATGGCCACCATGCCATGTAGTTGTGACTTTTCCAGAGCTAATCCTCACAACCAACTAGGAAGATAAATAATAATATCATCTGCACAGAGTATGGGGCACAGAGAGACCCAGTGACTTGCTTAAGGGAATATAGTCAGATACCAGGGCTCTCCTGGCTGCCAGGTCTTGCTGACAGAACTGGCTTTCTTTCCCAACCCAGAAGCAGAAGCCTTTGAGCAGTAGCCACAGGGCAGGTTACCTAGATGTAGCCTGTGATCCCCAAAGCGTAAACCTTGGACAACCTGCTTAGGAAGCACCTGGTGCAGATTAAAAACAGACCTCTGGGCTGAAGACCCCAACTTCCTGGGGCCTTAGCCCACCTCCTTTCTGATCCTCTGCCACCCCCACCCTGTAGTCACCTCAGCTCCCTCCACACACTTCAAGCTCTCTGGTTGTCACACCTTTGCTGCCCCATTCCTGCGCCTGCACAGCTGTTCCTCTTTATCCACCAGCCCAGCTTGCCTTTGTTTCTCTGACCATGACACACCTCCCACAGCACAGACGCACCAGGCCTCCTTGCACTTCCCCTGTGCGGCTCCTCCTCCCCGTTCCTGGTTCCCCTACCTCGCAGCCTCAGCTTGTCTCCCACTGCGGTTGTCATTGTCTTCCTCAGCCCCCGGAAGCCAGAAGAGGGTAAATCTCAGCACAGCATTGGTGGCCCAGCATCCAGGCACAGCTGCGACTCTGTGCCTCCCAAAGGGCTGACATGGTCTGCTCTGAAAGCTGTGGCTCACGCCCTCCTCCAAGGCAAGGAGGCAGATTTACCTGGGGTGCAAACATGGGGAAGCAGGCTTCCTGTGAAGGACTCCTCCACATATGACTCCCCTCTGTACCTCAGTTTCCTCACTGGGAGACTGGAGAGAGAATGGCATGTCACTGGGTGGTGGTGCCTGCCAAATACACCCACCTCTCAGCACCCCAGGGATGGTTCCAGGACCCCGCGGATACCATGATCTGAGATGCTTCAAGTCTCATATAAAACAGCATAGTGTTTGCCACAATCTACACACACTGTCCTGCATGTCTCAGATCATCTCTAGACGGCTTATCATGCCTAGTACGCTGGAAATCCTGTGTAACCACATACTGACTTTTTTATGTGTATTATTTTTTACTGCTGTATTTTTTTTTAATTTTTCCAAGCATTGTCCTCTGAGTTAGCAGAGTCTGTGAACGAATAGGACCAGCAATGCCAGCTTTTCTCACCTTCCCTTCCTGGGATCTGTGTCAGGAATGGTCCCTCATAGAAATCCCACTGAGAGACTCCAGAAACTATGTTGTTGAATCCCCTTGACGGCATAAAAGGCCAAAATGTTGGCATCATGACCTCACAGAAGAAACAAAGTCACAAAATGGTCAGGTGACTTGTGTGGTTCCACACACGATATGAGAGATTAGTGACCTGAGTGCAGGTTTCAGGAGGACCCTTTGACATCATCCAGATGTGACTTCCGGTTCCGGTTCTGTCCCTCGCCAGCTTTGGATCTGCCTGTAGGCAACCCATTTCACTTAATTGGCATGAAGCAATACTACAAATTCTGGCCCACTGGTAGTTGTTTCCCTACAACAGGAAGTTCTTTGGGGCAGATTCAGATTACTGTCCCCATGATGCCTCACGTGTCCTAGGGTTCCCAAGCTTCCTTCCCAGGATCCTGGCACCTGTGTGAGAAGAAGGTGGGTTGAGAAGAGATGGATCCTCCCTTTTCTGAGCCTCATCCATGGAATGTGGGTGGCAACAGCACCCTCTCAGTGAGGTTGTGGCATGGCTTGTGGCACTGGGCCACTTAACGAGACATCCAGGGCCACAGTATCTGGAAGCTGGGCTGCCACGAAGGAGCATGCACACGGCTAGGATGTGCTCTGCTCTGAACAGGGAGAAGGAAGATGACAGGAAAGAACAGAGGAGGAGACGGAGTGAGGGAGCCTGAGAGAAGGCTAAGCTGGAGCCTGGGGGAGAGGGCGGCAGTCCTAGTCCTGGTGTGCACCATCGCTCTCAGGGGAGACCCCATGTTGTGGGTATCTGTGGTTCTGTTAGCAAACCCATCATTCAGTATTTTGAGAGTGTCCCCCACTCCCCAGTGCTCTATTGTGCCATGGAGGGGTCTTCTTCCTTCTGCTCTTTGTTAAAGTGGGTCACTTTCTTATACATTGTCCTTCGCTCCTAATTTACACTTGCTGTCCCCACCTCTTGGGGCTCAGGAGTGAACTCCCTGGCTGGGGACCTTTACTTTACCCTCCCGCCTTACCCATCTCCTCTTCCCCTCCCTCTCCCTTCCCTCTTCCCTCCCCTCCCCCTTCTTTTCCCTTCCCTTCCCCTATTCCTTCCAAGAAGGGAGAAGTTACTGCTTTAATATTCTCAAATTACATCCTTGGAAAATTTTGTTTGCCTCTCATAGATAGAGTTTCTCCAGGGACTCCAGGCCACCAGGCTAGGACCCCCAAACCCACGACGACCTTGTTCTTGGCTCTGTGCTCTGCAGCTTCCCAGACCTGACAGGTCTACACAGGACTGAAGCAGTGACGGAAACCCACCTCCCCCATCTGGACTCTGGCGTCCAGGCTCTTGGCCTCCATGAGAGATGATCTGACAGACTCTTTCACCTCTTTGCCTTTAAAGGAAATGCCCAGTAACAACCTTTCAGTTTGGATCAGTGGACTTGGGGCACTCAAAACGGGAGGTATCGGTGCCACAGAGACGTCTCCCTAGTCACTGCAGAATCGACAGCCCCCTCGGCTGACCACCGTGAGCCCTCTCCATGAACAGGAGCAGGGCTGGGCCAGGCTGGCCGGGCTATTTTGACAGTGGCAGGTGGGATGGGGCTGAGGAAAGAAAGCAGATCTCTGAACTCGGCTGAGCGTTTCCAGCAGGGCCTGGGCCGTAGTACACCTGCCTGGAATAGTTCCTCAAGAAAGGAGTTCTTCAGCCAAACACTGGTGACTTTTCCATCTGGACAACATCAGAATCTTGTCTGATTCAAGCTCGACTTAAACAAGGGGGTGGGGGGGCAGTCCTGGATGAGGGCTGGCCTCACCCTCCACCCCCACCAGGGCGCATGCGCAGCACCGCCCCCTGCTGAGTCTCAGCCCACCTCCAGTGGGCCAGGTAGACCAGCTGACCTGGGAGGGTTCTCCCTGCTCCCCTCACTGGGCTGGGGATGCCTATCCCATTCCTAATCATGGGAATTAAAAACTTCAGAGGGAAATAAAACAGGTTTGACAGATCATATGAAGAAAACCTACCAACTATCATATACAGACTTAGTTTTCTTTTTGGTTTTTTGAGACAAGGTCTCAAACTCACAGGAATCAGCCTGCCTCAGCCTCCAGAGTGCTGGCGTTATAGGCATGCACCACCATGCCCAGCTGACATACAGACTTGAAGCATCAGGGGGTCCTGGGTTTGAACCCACCTCTAACATACAGATACTTTGTGACCTTGGATCACACAGGACTATGTCCCAGTTCCCCTCCACCCTCTTTCGTGCTTTGCCTATGCTTTTGAATGGTTTAGGAGAACATTATTACTTTCACGGGCTGTGAGTCTCCATGGCCCCTTACTCCATCAAAATTTATTTGAAGTGAGGATTTTTTTTTTTTTTTTAAGATAGGGTCTCGCTTTCTAGTTTATGCTGGCACTGAGCTCAGCCTCAAACTCACAGCAATTTTCCTGCCTCGTCTCCCAAATTCTGGGATTACAGGCATGAGCCACCACGCCCAGCACTGTGGTGTGTGGTACTGATTGCTGGTGGGCATGAGTCTCCAAGCCTGGCATTGTTGTATGTGGTTTCCAGGATCGAATGTAGGCCCTTGTGCTTGCAAGACAGGCACCAGAACCTGAATTTTTAATGTATGTTTGCAAAACATAATAATTACATTTGTCATGGGAAACTGATACATATACATACCACATCTTTATGTTTTATGCCTGCAGAGGTATAAAGATGACTATCTAGACTAGATGATATTAATTTTTTTATTATGATGTTGTGAGAAATAAGGACATTTTCATAGACCTCTCGGAGTCTGGTGGGCCCTCAGCACCGTACCTATGGTACCAAGTAGGTATGATGGTCCTAGATCCTGTGACACTCCTAATATTTGATTGTCAGATGGCCACCAGGCCCAGGAGAGCCCGTGTCTCAGTACATTGGGGAGCTGTTGGGACCAGCATTTCCCACAGCAGGGTGGGTCTTGGAGGCTGGAGGGCTCTGGGAGCAGAGATCTGAGTTCTTGAGAACTGAGCATCTGGCTCAGGCACATGGGAGGCTGAGTGCAGGACCTGAGGTGGCACTAGCTCACATTTTCTGGTAACCTTGTGGTCTAGGAGTGTACAACACCAAGTACCTCTTGCACACAAGCTTAATGAGGGTAAAAATAATATCCTGACTTCTGGTGGGGAGACTGAGGTTCAGAAAGAACTCACTTTCTCTTTTTAACTTATCTCCCCAACTTCTCCTGGGATCTGAACCTGGTCCTTGGTCCACACTGCTTCTGCTGTTGGAAACTCCTTCCTTCTTTCTTTCCACCTCCCAGGTCCTGTCCCAGCTCCTCCACGAAGTCTTCCTAACTGCTCTAGTCTTGTGACCATTCTGTCCTTTAAACTTCCTGAACACTTACTTGCCTTTCATACATTTATTTAATCCAATAAGTGTTTATGAGGAGTCTGCCCTGGGCCAGGCTGTGGGTCAGGATCAGAAGGTGCAAAGGTGACTTTGTTATAGGCTGACCTGGAAGGAGCTTTGTCTTGTCCAGCTGAAGGAGACAATGCCCCTAGACTGCAACAGCACAGAGGACCCAGGTGTAAGGTGTGTGGCTTTGAGTTTGCCGAGGGTATAAGGTGAGAGTACTCCACCTCTCAAGGCAGACAGTTGTGCTGGGTATGGAAAGACTGACCAATATCCACTTAGCCTTGAGAGAGGAGAACTAGGAAGGACTTGGGCAGACAGGACATAACCCCAGTGCTGAGGGGAGACCAAGGCATGGCCCATTGTGGAGCCAAACTGACACCAGACTCCCAGAGCTCAGACACAGCTCAGTATTTTCACATGTGCTGTCCTCTGTCTCAGATGCCTTCCCTCCAGCAAAAGCCGTGGCAAGCCTTACACCCAGCTCACATCCTTGCCCTCAGAGGGGCCTCCTTCTGCCCTTCCTCGCCCTGGGTCCTTCTCTGGGCTTTCTTTCTCAGCAAACATCATTCTCTGAAATCATGTCTATTCATTTATAGGTCTTGAACTTCTCTCTCCATTTCAATGCAAGGAGGGCAGGGACCTTTACGTTCACTTCTGTGTCTAGACAGACCCTTGTACACAGTAGGACATAGACACTGGCACAGCTGGCTCTTCACATCCACAAGTCCCTTATCCACAGACTCAACTTACTACGGGTGGAAAATATTTGTAACTTTTATTTTCTTGTCCTTATCCCCTCTGTGATGCAGTGTAACAATTATTTGCATAGCATTTACACTGTGTTAGGTGTTGCAGATCTCCTAGCGGTGACTTACAGTGAATGGGAGGAAGCGACTAGGCTCTGTGTAAGCAGGGCTTTATTTTGTAGAAGGGATCAGTGTCCACTGCTGTTGGTGTCCCTGGGCTTCCTGAAACAAGTCCCCCACAAACACCAAGAGGTGACTGTATTTGCTAAAGAGGGAAGATGCGTGGAGGAAGAGAGGGAGGAGGGGCGGGAGGAAGGGAAGAGGAAGTGGTGACGAGGCAGAGCAGGGTCAGGCGCTGGGGAAGCTCAGGCACCGAAGCTGAGGCTTCTGAGGGGGCGTTGTGAAGGAGTGGGCAGAGTGGAAGGAAACCAGCCTGACATCATGCCACCCAGCCTGCTGCCATGACCGCTGGGGAAGCCAGCCACGTCCCTGAGCTGAGGGGTGAATGGACAAGGAGGCCTGGGTGGATGCCGCCCGTGGTGGTCCAGCAGGAAGCAGCAGAGAAAACACAGCCTTGACCCTGCTGGGTTCCTGTAGTCTGGGCTCAGCTAGGGAGAGAGGGAGGGGCTAACGGAGGCGTCTGATGTCCCCTTCTGTGGCCTGATCAGAGGGGCCTGAGGGTAGAGGTGAATCCGCAGCAGCAAAGGGAGAGTGGGGGCCAAGGAGACCCTTGGCAGAGCCCCAGGGGTCCTTCAGGGGACCCAGCCTGTGGTTCAGCCAGGACTGTAATGACAACCACCACCACCACCACCCCCAGCCACGCGCACTGAACCCTGGTAGGAACAGGTTGTTTCAGTGGGTCCTTCTTGTCGCAGCATTGTGAGGATGTCACTGAGTGTCATCTGAAAATAGAACTGCCGCCCGGGCCTGCCATGGAAACAGGACTGTGGGAGGAAGCGCTGCCAGTGGAAGTGGATCATCATGATGCTCGTTTGGCTACTGAAAGGCGGCTGGTGGCTCCTGAGAGGGGCTGTGTGCCAGGCACCTGGCACTGCGCACTACAGATAGGACCAAGCTACTCTGTTCCAGCACCAGCTTTGGGGGTACTCTGCTCTTCTCCCCATTTGACAGATGGAGTGCTGATAGGGCAGGAGTGACGCACCATAAAGTGAGGGGGCTGGGACTGGGTCCGATGCCAGTGCTACCCAAATGACACTGGGAGTGCAGGAACTGACTGGCTCTAGAACCATTCTTTACACATAAGCTTTCAGACAAATAATCAGATACTATAAGAAGAGCTAAGGTTTTGGGGCTGGTCCCTAGGGACCCACCCAGCCCTGTGCTGAATGTCCTCAGCGAATCTTTGTTACAACACTGAAAACTAGATACGGTTCTACCTGCATTTCATCAGACATAAAACTGAGGTTCAGAGAGTTTGTGCAACTTGCCCAATGCCACAGAGCGCTGAGACTAGAAGACCAGAGAGCTCCTCACACTCACCAGCCAGGCCATGTGCCGGCTGCATAAGTACACACTTGACCAACCTCTAGATCCTTCCCAGGAGGTGTTCCAGTGGGCAGAGATAAACTCCAGGAGACTTTGGTGACCTTTTGGTTGGAAAGATACTTCATAAAACACAGGCTCAACTATACCTTTCTACAAATTTCCGAAGGTGCAAAGCCTAGCAGCAGTGTCTACAGCCACGTGGAGAGTCCTGCCTAGGTCTGCTGTCTTGTCCCACAGCACTGGAGTGACAAGTGCCCCTGGGGCTTCTCCAGGGCACCTCCCTTTCAGGGAGATCTTCCTTCCTGGTGACTCCAAGCTGCGTGTGTCCTCCAGCTCGGTGCCTCTCTGCGTGACATTGTTTGGAGGCAGGCTCTTTACAGAGGGCCAGAGTAAGATGGGGCCATCAGAGAGAGGTACAGACCAACTTGACGGTGTCCTTTTGAAAAGGGCACGTGGGGCACAACACGCACAGGGAGAAGGACAGAGATCATGGTGCCATGACTACCGGCCAGTGAGCACCAGAGGCGATCTGCAACCTGCGGAAGGGTGAGAGGCGTGGAACGGGGTCTCCCTCACACCCCTGCCCGCACCTTAGCCGCAGGCTCTGGCAACCAAAACCGTGAGACACTAGAGTTCTGTTGTTTAAGTCATTGCATTTGTAGAGCATACAATGGACCCCACCCCCTCGGATTCCACATGCCTGAATTCAACCTGTAGCAGGTTGGAAACAATCTAAAAGAAAAACACGTATCAAAAAGAAATGTGAACAGACATATCTCGCCATTATCCTCTCAACAATATTCCATAACGACCGTTTTACATGGATGTACACTGCAATATCATAAGTCATCTATAGACGATGTAAAGTACAGGGTAGGATCGTATGGGTTCTGTGTAAATACTGTGCTGTTCCATACAGGGACTTGAGTGTCTATGGATTTAATGTCCTAGAAGGGCGAACAGAGGCACAGCAGCCCTGGCCAGGGCTCTGACAGTTCTCTGAGAGAGCCAGCTGCCACGCATGTGAGGGGAAGCCCTCTTGGCCAGCAGACTGGCTCTTCCCACCCTCCTCCGGAGCATGCCCTGGTGTTACATGAGACCCGGAGGTCCCAGGGAGAGCACAGCATCCAGCCAGACCAACCTGGCAGCAGTGTCTGGTGCCAGGCTCGCATCTCTGTCCCCTCCTCCCTTAGGCCTCTCAGGGCAACCTTAGTGATGATTCCATTTTATAGAAGTCTGGGGTTCAGGCCCAGCTCCCCCTTGTCTGGGTTCTCTCCAGCTCCCCAGAGAAATGCAAGCGCCACCAAGGCAGAGATGTCCTCGCTGCCTGGCAGTCGCTCACAGATGGTGCATGGAATCCTCCTGGAGCCAGGTGCCACCTGGGGAAAACCAGCAGCTGCTGTCCATGTCAAAGGCCCTGCAGGGCTCAGGCCGGCCACCTGTCCCCTCTCTGGATTTCCCTGCCCTAAAAAGCACCTGGACCATGAGCAGGTGCACCCAGCCCCTCCGCAGAGCGGACAACAGAGAGTGCGGGGTCTGTGCCCAGCTCTGCTCCTCTTTGGCCCCTTCTCTGCATGGCTCTCCCTCCTCCACTCCCCCCTGCCAGCTCCTGCTGCCCAGCCAAGCCATCAGGTCTGATGTTTCTAGAACTGAGTTCAAGTCCTGTTTTTGCTCTGTTAACAGGGTGAGCCTGGATAAGTTATTGCCCACTCCGAGTCCTTTCTGCCTCAGTTGTACTGTAGATGCCATCATGGGCCCACTTTAAAGAGCAAATGAAAAATGCACATGATGCACTTGGCATAGCACTGCACAGCTAGCTGGTGCCAAGGAAGTAAGGGCTATTGCTATCACCACCATTACTATCACTATTATCATTTATGGTGAGTAAACATACAGGTGTCTAAGACAGAGAAGGGCACAATCACTAACTCAGGTACAAATCCTAGCTCTTCCTCTCACGAGCTGTGTGACTTTGGACAAGTCACCTCCGCGAGCCTCAGGGTTCACAGTTGACCCATGAGCATGAAAGTCTTCACCTCAAAAAGCCAGTGCAAGACTTGAAGGAGGAAATGTGTATGTTGCTACAAGGTTGCTCGTTGAAATTTAAAAACAAACCTAGAGTCTCCCCTTGCCAAGCTGCTCCCAGTCTGTTGTGGCATGAATGAAGCACAAGCCACCTGAAAGCCCCCGGCAGCCAGCAGGTGCTCTGCCCATGTTTGAACCTGAACAAAGAGGCTGACTGTTTACCTAAGACAGACTGTTGGCATTGCATGTGTGATGGGCGTACGTGTGATGCCACCCTCAGGCACAGCTAGTGTCAGTCACCTGCCGGCTCTGCCCAGCGCACTTTGCTCAGGTGGTAGATGAGGAGGTGTGGCATGTCCCAGCCCTGTCTTGCAGAAGCCTGGCCTCCTGCCACTGACGGGCCCCCAAACAAACCTCAAACGTGCCCTGGGCTAAGTAGACAAAACTGATGCTGTTTGCTTTGCTTGTTTGGTTTCTTGCCTCCTGGGAGGCTCAACAGCTGGCTCGGTTCCAGCCAGCCACCCCCACCCGACCCCAAGTATGCTGGGAGGGCCAAAGGGGGAGCTTTGTCATCAGTGCGTCTCACCCCACCCCCCTGGGAGCTCCCTGGAGCTGTCCCCTGTCTGATGGGAGCTGGGAACACTAGTGTTCTTAGTTTGATAGATGAGGACAATAAAGCCAGTAAAAAGCGGTCACTATAGGCCAAAGCTGCATGCCACTCTGCAGCCAGGTCACTGTGCCCCCTGCCTCTGCATGGGGGGACAAACTGGAGACCAGAATGAGGCTCATCTCCACTTTCCTTTGTTCTGGAGGAGGGGACCCCACTTTTCTGAAGGAGGGAACCCCAGCGATAGCATCTTTGTAACCTAGGCCCAACACTGTGCAGTCTCGGGCCTGAGCAGCTGAAATCCTTTCATGGAACACCAAACTTGGGATCTTGGAGGGCAAGAAGTTACTGACAGGCTCCATCCCCATGAGGGAAGCCATTGAGTTTAAATCAAAGACCCTGTGGTTTGCATGTGTTGGCAGCATGGTCGTCAGTGTGGTGCTATGGAGAGGCGGTGGGACTGTCCTGTGGATGGGGCTCAGTCTTAGCCAGTGACATCACTGGGGGCGTGCAAGCTGATCTTGTGGGTGAAGTCAGTTCCCATGATAAAGGCTTCTTATACAAGGGCCAGCCTGAACCCAGAATCACTCTGGCTTCCTGTCTCACCATGCGATCTTGGCTTCCTGTACACACTCTAACCACGATGCTGTCTGCCATGAAGCTTTCACCAAAGGCTGAATTTCTAAGTTTCCCAGGCTCAGCTATATGGTTTTGTCACTGCCAGGCTCAAACCAGGGCTTTGTGCATGCCAGGCGAGTGCTCTACCACTGAGCTATAGTCTTGCCCAGTTATTTTGTCCTTGGATGGACTACCACCTTCCTGAGTGAGGATTCCCAGTTTTCTTCACTCTCACTCCTGTGACTTAGCCCATTCCAAGCAGTTCATGTTGGACCAGCAGAAGAGACACCAACTTCTGTCTCAGCAGTGGAAGAGACAGAAGGTGATGAGCACAGTCCTTGTCATACAACAGCCACTTGATAGATGCCGGATCCTGGAGAGCTTCTTACCTACCTTCCCCTTTCTGCCTTTCCCAGGCTCCCTAGCGTCACCCTCACAGGCCTCCTCCCTGCTCCTGAGCAATGCCATTATTCTCTCTCCCCAGGACCATTGCATTGGTCTTCCTCAGTCCGGCATCTCTTCCTTCACACCTTCAACACTATTGTGGCTTTTAGGGCTCAGTTCAAATGTCACTTATTCAAAGACAGCTTCCCTGGCCTCCAGCCTATGGTTGCAGTACCCAGCCCTGGTGCTCTCTGTGGCAGCCCTCTGTTTTATTTTCTTTCTCACATTTATCATCTTCAGAAACCACAACATTAATGTTTACAGCTTCTTCCTCATCCTAAGTACTTACTTCCGACAAGGAAGAGACTGTGACTCTTATGTCTACTGTAATATCTCCATATGCAGCTGTAGCTGGTACATTGGAGGCCATCTCTTAGTATTAGTGGAGCACATAGATGAAATGTAAAAATTCCGAGGGTAAGAGTCAAATCTAAGCAGTTGTTTGATAACATTTTTTTTTTTTTTAATCTCACGGTTTCTTAAAACTTAATGTAGGGCCGGGGATTTAGCTTAGTGGTTCTGGTGCCTGTCTAGAAAGCACAAGGACCTAGGTTCGATCCTCGATCCTTGGTAACCACATACAATACTGGGTATGGACACTCACACCCAGCAGCAATCAGTACCATATACCACAGTGCCAGGCGTGGTGGCTCACGCCTGTAATCCCAGTACTCAGGAGGCAGAGGCAGGAGGATTGCTGTGATGTGAGTTTGAGGCTGAGCTCAGTGCCAGCCTGAACTACAAAGTGAGACCCTGTCTCAAACCCCCCACCCCAAAAAAACAAAAACCAAACAAAAAAAACTTTATGTAAATTGTGTTCTGTCATTCATTATATCCATGTTTGTTTGTTTTTTAATTTTTCAAAATGGGCACCTGTACCTCAGAAAGATGATTAGGGGGAAAGCATTTCATTTCAAAGATGCTCTGGGAGAAAGCATTTCATTTCTCCTATATCCTTGTGAATCTTTGCAGTGTTCTGAAGAGTCAAAGATGTAGCCCGGCTGCTAGCCAGGCAGCCAAACTGTGTGGGTAATGTCAGAAACACATGGTCTTTCCTGCCTTGGGCCCTAGGATATAGACTAGACCAACCATTCAGAAGGACACTTGGGAAGCATCCAACCGTGGTGACTCACACCCACCAGCAGTCAGTACCACATACCACAATGCCAGACATGGTGGCTCATGTCTGTAATCCCAGCACTTGGGAGGCAGAGGCAGGAGAAGTACTGTGAGTTTGAGGCTAGCCTGGGCTACATAGTGAGCTCAGAGCAAGCTTGAACTATAAAGCGAGACCCTATCTCAAAAAAAATAAAAAAGAGAGAGAGATGGATTCATTATTTCCCTGTCTGTTCAATCTGAGTAGCCTCTTGATCTGTTTGGCCAAAGAACAGAGCAGAAATGATAATGTACTAGTTCTAAAACTAGGCTTCCAGGCCTTGTGAAAGTCTTTCTCCTGCCCTCCTCTCCCAGCTACTCTCTGTGCATTCAAGACCAGCCAGCCCCCACTTGTAACACAGCCACAGCTGCGATCAGCTAAAGCTGAGACTAAACCAGCAGAAAGGCCCAACCACCTAGATCACTGGCGAGAAAGAGGGCGTGGCTGTTGTTGTTGAGCTGTTTGCTAGGTGAGACTGCTGTGGCAGTAGATAACTGATACTAAAACCTGATGGTGCCACTCCTTAGAATTTGCCTTGAGGAACACACACCCACCAAGGAAGCCAGGACGGGTGTTCCCCGAGCCATTGTACCAACAAAATGCCACAAGCAAACCTCCGTCCCAAGAATAGGGAGAATAAGTCGCAAACTGTGACTCATACAACAGAATACTAAGCTATAGAAAGAACGACAGTGACGACTCCAGGAGATTGAGGATTGTAAAGAGCAAGCTGGGGATGATTGGCTGGTACTGTAGCATGTATGTGAGAAAGTACTGCACACTTTCTATTGGGACAGGACTGAAGTTTTTTTGTTTTTGTTTTTTTTCCAGTACTGGGGATTGAACTCGGGCCCTTATGCTGCCAAGGTAGGTGCAATACCACTTGAGCTAAATCCCCCACTCACAACTTTAGTTTTATGAAGAAACACTTCTGAGAAGAACAGTAAAGGAGCCCTCAGTATAGTCAAGAGGGTCTTGCACGTAATGTTTACACGTTCTTACAGGGTGAACATATTTATTATACTGTTCATAGGAGGCCCAATTCATGTTTCAAAAATTAGGTTAATAAAAGTAGAGATTCTGGCACGCGGTCCTCTAATCCCTGACTTCCAAGATTTCTTCATGGGAAGGTCAAGACCTTGGTTCAGAATGCCCCACATTTCATTTTCAAAATCCCACAAAAGATGCAAATACAGGAAAAAATACTTCACATTATTAATAACCAAGGAAAAAGCAAATTGAAACCACAATTAGAGAAATGCTAAAATTAAAAAGGATGCTAGTGCCAGTTGACAACAAGGATCCAGAGTAACCGAAACTCCTAGACATTGTGGGTGTGAAGGTAACAGCCCAGCCACTTTTGTAAAAATGTTCTAAAGTTTCTCATAAACTAAATGCACACTTCCAGTATGTCTCAGCAAGTTAACTCTATGGCGTTTCCTTGACAGAAGTGAAAAGCAAACCTAAAGACGATGGTGAAAATGTTTATTATCAAGCAAGTCGGTCAAGCCGTTGTGTCACACTCTCGTAAATGGAATACAGTAAAAGAGAACGGGCCCCTGACTGACTCCTCAGTGTAGATGAATCTCAGAGGTGAGAGTCTGATGCAATAGTCCGTCCTGTACAATTCCATTCACATGAAATTTCAGAAAAGGTGAAGAAACAATACGGCCCACAGCAGATTTGTGGTGAGTTAAGAGCTGGTATTGCCTGACAGGGGCCGAGGGAACATTACTGGAAATGTTCTGGTCTTGAATGGGATGGTAGTTTTATGAGTTTGTGGGTGGATTTATGCAAACTGTGAATTTTATTATATAGAGATTATATCTCAATCCAGCCCAGAGACTGCAGAAAACTTCCATGTCTCCAGCCAGCTCCCCGGGTCCTGGGTACTGCCACCTCCTCAGCAGGATGCAAAGCAACCTCCAGCCACCTTCCCCTCTCCCCTTTCTCAGGCTCCTGGGCCAGGCTCCTGGGACAGTGAGTAATTGGCTACGCGGGAGTCGTGTGTGTGGAGCCAAAAACAACAGCAGTATCACATCAGATGCCAAGACGTCTCCAGCTAAGAGCTGAGCTCAGCGCCCTCATGTCCCAGCCCCAGCTGCTCTCAGAAACAAAACATCTCCCTCCCCATCCGGGTCCCACTGCTCTCGCCCTGTGCAGGCCACGCTGGTCTCACACTTCAGAGGGAGTCACAGGTGGGGTAGGTATACTAGAATCAAGGTAGTTCATGCAGAGAACGGGTCCTCCCAGGAAGCCCCCCACCACCTTGTTCCACTTTTTCTCCTGTCTTTGCCTCGGGATGACCATTGACTGACCCCAAGTCACCCTTATAGGGGAGGAAACTGAGCGCCTGAGGGTCGGTGAGTCAAAGTGGCAGGCATCGAGTAGCTCAGCTCTCTTTCAACTTCTAGAGTTGTTACCCTGGACCCAGGGTGTCCCAGCAGTGTCCCGGCTCCTTCTTCTCAGTCTCCCCTTTTCCAAATGCTGTCCTTCTTTCTTGTGTGGAAGTGCATAGACTTTGAAAGCACTTCCTCTCTTCTGTACCATCCCTCCTGACCCAGGCTTTGAGGCAGAAGGAAATGGAGGAGGTTCTGGTCAAAGGACAGTGTGTTGTGAGAAGAAGGTCTGTGGCACATGCCACCTCTTCCCAGAGTCCTTAGCAGCAGGGTCTGAAGTTGGCATGGCAAGATCTGAAGAGCGGGGCTTCCTGTGGAGGGTTGAGGAGTCCCGCGTGCCATAGCCCTGAGTTTGCTTTGTCTGGTCCTCTCATTCTCCAGTCTAAGCTGCTTAGCTCAGCTTTGAAGGTCGTGGCTGTTCTGAGCCACATCTTGTCACACCTGACCAAAGCTAACTCTTGAGGGGCCCTATGTGACTTGTAGGAGTTTGGCTGTGACTAGCTTTTCCTCAAGGCAGTAGACCTCATGGTTAGTGACCTGCTGTGGAAACGCACGATACGCGGTTCAACTCTCTGATCCCTGAAGAAAGACCCTGGGTGGAGGTGATCAGTTGACTCACGTGTGCCTCTCTTGGCCCACACTGGTCTTTCTGCCTGAAATTACTTTCCACCTGTCAAGTGACTCTTTGCCACAATAAGTCTCAGTTCAGAATTTTTTTCTCAAGAAAGTCACCAACATCAGCCTCAGGCAGCGGGGTCATGCGATGCTCTCCTGGGCTGTCTGGAGTCAGCTGTTCAAAGACAGGAAGCCAGGCATGCACTTAGAGATTGGACAGCTGGAAGTTGCAATATGCTATAACCACTGAGTTCCCAGACAGCGGCAACAGGTGACATCTTCTTGTCATCTCCACAGTAACTATTTTCTAGGGTTCAAGTCAATCCTTCCTCTGGCCCGTGACCTGTTCCAGCACAGGACAGAACTTTGCTCACCTCTGCATCCTGTGTGTCCCGGATACACCCTTACTTGGAGGACCTGGGGCTGCCTTAGGGGATTTGTGACGCCATTTTTGTGTATCAGCTCACCCTTGGCTTGGCCTAGGCTCTCAAACTCTTGGGGGAGGGAGAAGAGCAGACCATAGTTCTGAAAACCCCAAATCATTCCTATTTCCAGGACACAGAGGGACAGGCTGAGATAAATAGTGCTGGTTTATCACAGGAAGGTACATCTCAGCGTGGGGAGAGTGAGCCTGCATGCAGAGGCAGCCAGCTGATTTATTTCGAACCGAGCCAAACGCTGAGCAGAGCAAGTCCATTTATCCACCCAGTCTGAGGAGAGGTCAAGAGAGAGAAGTCAGAGATTAAACTAAATATGCAAGTTGAGTGGAGACAGGAGCTTGTGCCTTTGTTAGCTCTCGCGAGACTGCTCTCGAGAATACTGTCAGTGGACGGGATTGTGTGCCATGGGATGACTGACCCTTTTGGGGAGGGCACGCAGGCCCCAGGCAACAGTGGTGGCCAAGGACATTCGTTGCCTCTTGGGTGTCCAAGGGGAGATATAGCCTTTGGAGGAAGCTGAAAAGCCAGAAAGAAGATCCCTGAGCAGAAGAGGAGCTGCTGCCTAGATGGATCCCCCCCGTCCACCTCCTCAGCCCCTTCACTCTGGACAGGGGTCCATCCCCACGGGCTGCTCTCATCTCTCCTTCAGGTCTCAGTCTGACACCTCTTTCAGAAGGGCTTCCCGGAGCATGTCCCCAAGGCCCCCTTCACACTATCCCTTCCCCTGCTTTATTTTTCTCCATAGTAACTAACAGCACCTGGAATACCTGTGTATTTATTTACTTACTTATTATGGGTGTGTTTGGGATGAGCTGCAGTATCCCTAGTGTACAGTTCACTAGATATCTGTGCATTCAGTGAATGACTAATGACAGGTACTTTTTCATGACAGTTTAATACATGCCTGGATAAGACTTTACCAAATTTTGTTTAATATCTCTATGAGATAACTTTTATTTAGTGTCTCCTTTTATACTACAGCAGAGATGCTGTGTTTAGGCTCAGAGAGGTAAAGCAGTTGGCCGGGAGTACCCTCCTACCCTCCTCATGTCAGGGCCTGAGCTTTTAGCCACTCTCCTAGGAGAAAATCTGGCTATGGACTTATTAACAGAGGAGCTGGCCAATGCCCCAGCCCAGCACTTCCTAAGGGAAAGGGACCCCTCCTCAGAGAAGAAACACACCAAAAGAAAAACACAGAAATATCTTTCCTGTAGTGAAATAACTTGGATGCTTTGAGTGGAAGCTAAATATTGACAGTAGTTCCACCTGAAATGAAATCGCTGCCCTTTATTGGGGTTCTCCACGTCCCAGACCTCAGCTAAGAGCACTGTCTATGTAGCCTTATGTAATCTTCCAACAGCCACAAGAATCCTATTCTATTCTTCTGTTATAGGGCCAGGAGGGAGCTTTACTGGAAATGTTCTGTGTCTTGATTAGGTAGCAGTTATAGAGGTTTATGGGTGGATGAAAAGTCAAGGGAAGCCGAGCTCAGAGAGGTGAAGTCGTTTAAGAAGAAAACAGCACAGCCTGTCTCATGCCAAAGCCTCAGTCTATAACCTAGAGTCAACCCTCTGTTCCACATCTGTGGGTTCTACCAACTATGAATGCAATGTATTTGGGGAAAAACTGCATCTGTACTAAACACGTACAAGTCTTTTCTTGTCATTATTCTCAATGCAGTGTAAAAACTACTTGTGTAGCAATTACATTGTATTAGATATTATGAGTAACCCAGAATTGATGAAAGTATATGAGAGGCTGTTGAGTAGGTTATATGTAAATACTACACCATTTTTATTGTTGTTGTTGTTTTTGTTTTGTTTTTTTTGAGACAGGGTCTCACTTTGTAGTTCAGGCTGGCCCCGAGCTCAGCCTCAAACTCACATCACAGCAATCCTCCTGCCTCTGCCTCCCAAGTGCTGGGATTACAGGCGTGAGCCACCACGCCCGGCACTGTGGTATGTGGTACTGGTTGCTGCTGAGCCTAAGTCTCCACTCCCAGTATTGTATGTGTTTACTGGGATTGAACCCAGGTCCTTGTGCTTGCAAGACAGGCACTGAAACCACTGAGCTAAATCCCAGGCCCAATACTACACCATTTTTAAAGGGAGACCATGGAGTTTGGTATCCAAGGAGAAGTCCTGGATCAATTCCTTGTAGATATCTAAGGATGACTGTGCCTTATTCTGTTGGACATAAAGGATAAACTCCCAAACCCACCATGCATTTGGCAAGGGGAGAGTCAGGATCTGATTGAGATCACGGCGTCTGACATATGTGGGTGCTCAGTAAGGATTTCCTGGCTGGGTGAATGAATGAATGGGTGAGTGAATGACCAGAGTGAAAGGGAGAATAGTCTCCAGCCAGATACCTTGATTTAAGTCCAATCATCATCTCTAGAATGCTCAGGCCACAGACTTTCCGTTTTAGAAGCCCATGTGGGGTTCTGTGCACGTTTGCATTTCCGGGCCCAAAGGCAGGATCTGAATCAAAAGACCTAGCAAACTGCACATCTAATCTATTTTACAGGCAATTCTAGTGTTCACCAAAGTATGAGGGCCACAGCTCTAAGCTCAGCTCAAATATCCCAGTGGAATGGAGGCCCCTTTACGGGAGCTCCTGGGTCCTCTCAGTGGGCATCTGCCCGCCGCATCAACAGACTCCAGCTGGAGGCCATCCAGGCACAGGGAGAGTGATCACCAAGGGAGAGAAGATGACTTATTAGGCAAGATGGAAAGAACCAAGGAGGCCACCTTTGTGTGAGGGAAAGCAGGAGCCACCATAAATCTTAGGTAGCACTGGCAGCCCGGGTGGAGACATTACACATCCTGTGCACAGGCATTACCAGGCCTACCAGGGGCAGCAAGAGACTTGAATTGTGTGCCAGGGAGACGTTTATAACAGATGAATTAAGCTGCTAGTCCATTATGATTTGCAATAAGATTCATCAGCTCTGGGCCTAAAAGGCCCTTAGAGAACATCTAATCCATTTGTATTTAGCCTTTTAAAGTTCTTTTTTTTTAAAGCAACGGATTTCTTTGTTCAAATGAAACCTTATTCCTAATCCATGTATGTTAGACAAATGAAAATACACACTCACAGGCCACTTCTTTGCCTGAGACCCCTCCATGTAACCCTATGGCCCTGAGGAACCCAGGGTAAAAACCGTGGATCTGAACTATGCACCAGGAGAAACCGAGCCTCTGAGCAGAGGAGACAATTGACTCAGGGCTCACAGCAAGTTCATAGCTCGACAGGTGCTGCCCGGGCTTCCGGAGACACCTGGTAGAACAGACAAAAGCCCAGGCAAATGGTGGAAGCAACGTAAACAACAACTATAAGAATTCAGGGCCTGGTGCTCAGTCCAGTATGCTCTGGTTTTGTCCTCACTACAGCAAGCCATGACTCGAGTTCTTCGGGTGAGGAAAGGAGGCACAGAGAGGTTGAATGCCATAACCAAGGTCACATAGCTACAAGATGTGGAGACAGAACTTGAAGCAAGGCTTGGGGACTCTGGAACATGTCCTGTGGCTACTCCACCAGCCTACAGGCCCCAAGAGTACAGGGGTCATCTAAGTTGGAGCTATTCTTGCCTTCCTCCAACCATACTCCCTAAAGCAAACAGACTGTCATTTTAAAGACACACCTTTGATTAAATCCTTCTTTGGCTTAAATACTTTCAGCGCTTTCCCAATGGCCCCCAAGATATCTACAGCCTCACAGCAATGCACTGTCTACTTCTATCTGGACTGGTCTCACCGTCTATCATTCTACCTGGCATCCTCTGTATACATTCACCAGGGACCGCAAACCATTTTGGCCTGCGCCCACCTATAGTACTTTTTCAGCATGTTATCAATATCAGCGCACTGTTTAAAAGTACTACCTTGTACTTTTATGTTAATATACTGAGTACATTTAAATTTTACTCCAATAATTGAAATAAACTGTAAAGAAACAAAGAGGAATCTCTGTGATGGTTTCCTGCAGCCCAAGGCACAAGCCTGTGTGTTCCCAGGATGCTCGGTCATCACTGGTTATGGTCTGGGACACTCCTGTTCCCACGCGTGGTAATTTTCCTTCTTCCAGCAGGCCTAGTCTACCATCTCACTTCCTCTAAGAAGCCTTTGCTGCCTAAGGCCCTCCAAGGTGCCCTGGTCTCACTCATCCTTATTTAAATCAATTGCCAGGCTGTGTGCCTCCATGAGGACAAGGCTGGGGTCTGTCACGTGTGACCCCTGTGCTCCTCACTCAGGAGCTAATTCCATTGATTGGCTAAATGACTACATGGAGCTTGGCCCCCCACGGGCTACCAAAAACTCCTGGAAGTAAAGTCTTCACCCTGGCATGGATGCTCCCCCCTCTGACTCTAGGATTATGTTCAGTGCACCCACCAGAAGGTGAAAAGGTCCTAAGTGGAAATGCATTGAGTCTGCCTGAGTTGCTGACCCTCCCAGCTCAGAGCAGTGCACTGGAGAGAATCATAGATTCTCCCTCAGGGACTCACTACTATTCCCCAGCAGGGTGAGAGTATTTTGCTGCATGTTGCTAGTTCAGCAAGATATCAAAACTCAAAAAAACAGAAGTGTGATTTCTGCTGAACACCTGTTGTATTCACACCATCATAAAGTCAAAACACTTAAACCGAATAATCACGGAGTCAGGGACCTTCTGACCTCAGGCTGTGACTACACTTGGAGAAAGAAAGAATACTTGGGTAGAGCGAAGTCATTGGTGTGGCCCTAACTCAACATGACTGGTATCTTTATGAGAACAGGACATTGGGACACAGGCAGAAGAACACACTGTCAGGGCTGACAGTGTGAAGATAGAGGTCTCCAGATGGAGATCAGTCTTGTCCACACCCGATCTCAGAAGTTCAGAGGAAAGCAATGTCCTCTGTCCATGCCATTCTGCCCATGCCACTTGGTTACAGAAACCCCACAGATGTACACAATAGGTCTGGCCCAAGAGTTGGAATGTCACTTTTTAAACAAGCATGAGAAGTTGATACCACCACACATGGCCACCATCAGAACAACTGCCTTACGCTCTGTGGCAGCAAAACTGTGGCCCATCAAAGGGAGAACTGGAGGGCAGAGGACAATGACTGGCCAGGGACACTGGCTGGGCCTTTCCCAGGCCCAAGGATGACCTTTTCCTGAGTCTGCAAACCTAGAACAGGGTAGCATTTTCTGAGTTGCTCTCTACCTACCCTTGTTGGGGACATTAAGAAAGAATAGCCAGGCTGGGGACTTTCCTCAGACAGGTCAGATCTCCAAGCTGGGAACTCAGGAGCTGGTACGAGTTAGAAAGTTCAGCCCAACCCTTTGCAGCAGAGCTGAGTTATGCAGGCAGATGGGAGTCAGAGAAGCCAGAAAGGCTGCAGCCCATCCACTCCTATCCCAGCCAGTCCTGGGAGGGAAAGCAACCTCTGCACAGTTCCTTTGATGGAGAATTCAGAATAAAACCATTTCCTGGGCCACGAACTTTTTCTGAGCCTCAATTTCCTCATCCATTAAATGGGCATGATAATTTCCACCTCAAAGAATGGTGTTCAGGATTAGTGAGTGACTGGCTTTTGTTGTGCCTGAGTGAGACTCGGTGTTCTTTCAGTCTTATGACAATTGTGAGATAATTAGAAGCCCTCTAATGGATGTGGAAATTGAGGCTCAACAGGCTTATTTAAAAGGTCTAAGATTTCAGGACTAGAGAGAGAGGTGGCTCAGATTCAAACTAGGCTGTAGAGTGTACACTCGCCACTGCTGTTCTGCCCCGAGGTGACAGCTTAGGCCTGGCCTGGCTCAGGGAGGGACTTGTGAGGCGCATGTATTCTTGGCTTAGCTCAACTTCTGGTAGCCAAGCAAACTTCCGCTGCCAGATGTGGAAGAAGGGGAAAGGAGACTCACCCTGTGCCAGGCCCTGCCCTGTGCCAAGCTCTTCCCTCCCCAGCGCCTAGGCCTCTAGGCTAGAACCCAGCTTTACCCCAAGGGGACATTTATTGACTCCTAAGCCTCAAAAGTCCAAGCATAGAGCTGGCCTCAGGGGCTCAGCCCTGTCATCTGGGACTGGCCCTTTTGCACGGGGCCACATCTCTAGTTTGGCAAAAACATACCCCACCCTTGCTCTATTCCGATAATACTGGCTGCCATCCATTTCACAGCCACAGAAATGGAGGCCCAGGAGAGACCTGGGGCTGAGAGGTCACCCAAGTTCTCCCAGCTGTGAGAAGTGATGGCCGTGGGACAAGACCCAGATCTGTGTGATTCCTAAAGCCTGCCTGATCCCACGTCTGCATCCCTATCCTAATGCACTTGTTCAAATCTCCTCAGGATCCACTCTGAGGAGAAAAGACTCTATTTAATGGGGAAGACAAACTATTTCTCCCAACGCTTGCAGTCAGCACATAGGTGGTTTTCTTGGTGGGCTACATGGTCAGTCAAGGAGAAGATCCTCAACCAACTGTCTGTGATAACCAGGTTCTGCCCCAGTGAGACAGAGACCTAAGGACAAAACCAAAGCCAACACCATCTTTGTTGGGTGAACTTCCTTGGCTTTGAGATCTAGGTTAACCCTCCCCCGTCTAGGAAACCCATTCTCCAGGCAGCCCAGTCCCACCCTTCTCCTGGACTGTCCCATGGCAGTGCCTGTCCGTCCTCCACACTAGACTACACAAGCTGGGACCACTTGGCTTGTGAGAGGCCAAAGTCCAGCTCAGGCTCGTTTGACCTTATGTGAGCATTTCTTGGCTCCCAGAGCTGAAAAACCCAAAAGAAGAGCTGGCTTCAGGGCTGACCTCATTATCTGCGCTGGCCCTGGTCTCTGAGGCCTTCCCCACAGGGGTGACATGGCCAGCAGTACTCTGCCTGCCAAGGAAGGATAGTTCCTGAGTAGAAGATGAAAGTCAGTCATCAAAGGAGGAGAGTGGAGACGGAGTAGGAAGGACCTGAAAGATGCATTCTTCAGTACCTCGGGCCCCTGAGCTCCTCTGACCTCTGCTGTATCATCTTGGACAGGTCACCTCCCCTCCTGCTCCTCTACTCCTTCCCTTACAGGGCGGAGACGATACCACAATTCTGAAGAATGCTGGGGAGGAGTCACTCGGTTAAGGTGCAGGGAGGACAAAGGCCTGAGACCCAAGGCCTCAGACCCAAGGCCTGAGTCAGACCCTGCTCAGCACTGCAGGGAGGTTAAGGAGTCTCTTCTCCAGGGAAGAACCAGGCCTGTGCCACCCCTTCCCACTGTGCACCCAGACCCCAGTAGGACTGGTCTCCTTATTCAGAATGGCACGCTCCTCCCATTCTTGGTGACAGACTTAATTAAACACTTCCCTCCTGGCGTTCATCTCTCCTTGCCTCTGCTCTTTCTCCTCAGATTCTCTCTGGAGGCCATGAGGCTCTGCACGGAAAGCCCTAGAGTCAGATGGTAGCAGTTAGCATTCACCACTACAGCTTGCTGAGGCCCTGCAGGGTCTGTGGTGTCCCAGGCAAGGTCACCGGGCCCTGTCCACACGGGGTCCTGCACACTCACAGCTGTGCTCCATGCATGGAGCCTGTGTTGGTGCTGATCCCTTTGTCCTCCTGGCAAGACGTTAATGTCCCCTACGTCCAGCATTGGAAGGATGAGGAAACTGAGGTCCTGGAGGTGAAAATCCCCTCAGAAAACAATCACGCAGCAAGCAAGAGGCAGCGAAGAGTCTTTGCTTCTCCGTCATTTCTTCCTGGACCCAAGGCCTGAGTCAGACCCTGCTCAGCACTGCAGGGAGGTTAATTACAGTGACAGCTTCTATAAAAATCAAATGGGCCATCTTCCAGGGTGCTAGAGGGGAGGGCGAAAAAAGACATCTGTATGCGAAGTGAGCCCAGGGTCTGAGACGAAAGCTTTGAGTCCATACATGGAAATCCATATCGAGCAGGACCAGCAGCTGGCAGACAGCAAGGAGCCCCCAGCAGGCCCCTGACTGTCAGAGGAAGCCAGCAGTTCAGACTGGTGGGCAAGGTGGGAGCCGCCTGGCAGTGTGGACAGTCAGACCCAGGCCTGCCCATAGAGACACCTAAGCCCCCAGGAAAGGTGCTCTGTCCCTTACCCATCCTGCAACAGGCCTGGTCAGCAGGAAGGCCTGGCAGGGGTCACCCACTCTCCTACTTCCAGTCCCCGCGGTTTATAACAAGATACTCTGCTGAGGTCCATGGCTGAGATGAACAGCTGGTAATGACTTAAGAACCAAGCAGGGTGCCCACGGCTGAGACACTAGGCTGTTTTCTTTCTCTCCAAGCCTCAGTGTTCTCATCTGTAAAGTGGGAGTGCACAGGCCTGACTTACACAATACTAAAGGAGGCAACAATAGGCTGCTCTGGGTTCATATACTTAGCTGCGTGTGCAGAAGCCCAGAGCAGCAAGTCCCTTCCCCAAAGTCATCCAGCGGCTCCATGACTGATAGGTTTGAGACTCCAGCAGGAGCCATGAGCAGAGCTCTGCATGGCTCAGCTGACACTCAGTAGGTCCTCATTTTCACTTCATTTTTACTCCACACATACCCCGCTGGGAATGCGTTCTGCACGCTTTGGCTGTGTTTGCTCCCTGGTATGCCACGCGAGACCCAGGAATTCAAATACACTTGTGAAATCCAAACATACGCATTTATTAATGACCCACAATTAGGCAGAGCCTATTAGCCAAACAAACAGACCAGACCAGACCTTCATCGGAGCACCGAGGAACAAAAGGCTCTTTCTTGTTGCCAGAGGCTGGGCGGCTACTCTGCTGTCTGGGCGAAGAGGGGTTTTTTGGGTGAACGGGCTCAGGCCCAGCGTCTGCTCAGACTCGGGAGGGGATAGAGCTCTCACCGCGCACGCGCGCCCCAGAACGCACGCCCTCACGTAGCCGCGCACACTGTGCTGCTGTCTTACCTTGTTCCGGTGTGCAGGCTTCCGAGGGTCAGCTGGAGAGTGAAGGCACCAAGGAACAAAGAAGAGAGAGGCTGAGGCCCCTGCTCCCTCCACAGACACGGTGCGATCAGCTCCAGAAAACAGTCTCCTGTGGCTAATGGACTCTCTGACATTAAGTCCTGAGAGGGAGGCAGAGATGGAGCTCATCTACCTCCACCTCTTAAGGAACATAAAGTGGTTTGCTGCCTCAGTTTCCCCAGAGTGACAACCGTTTAGGGGTGACTAAGGCAACAGCCTCAGAAATATCAGCCCTTGAGTAATGGCGTCCTGCCCACAGGGCTCGTCTTCTACCTGGCAGTTCCTGGCCAGCACTGCAAGGCCCTCTGCAGCCTGAACCCGGCACCTCTCCGTCTCCCTGGATCCCTCTGCTTGGGCCCTGCCAACTGCCTCACTGCGTCTCGTCCTGCCTGTGAGTCTGCGTCCTATTTCCTCGACCCACACTGCTCTCCTCCCAGGCACCTTCCTGGCCGGGGCTCCTCGTGTCACGCCAGGCCACACTCACGTGACAACCCAGAGGGCCTCCTGGATCTCGCGGTATGAACTCCAAAGGAAACACAACGGACCTCTCAACTCCACCACAGACCGTCGCCCCTTCCTGTCCTCTTCTCCTGCTTTATTTTTATTCCTAATCTTCACCATCATCTGAGACTCATTTATTGGTTTGCGCATTGCTTCTCTACTAGGCTGTAGATTTTTCAAGAGCAGGAATTTTTTTTTCAGCTTTTATTTTCCCTTAGCATATGCATGTATTACATAACGATTACATTCCTCATAGGGAGTTGGTACATGTATGGTAACATCTTTTTAAGAGCAGGAATTTTTTTTTTTTTTTTTTTTTTTTTTTTTTTTTTTTTTTTTTTTTTTTTGCCTGTTGCTGTGAGCCCAGTGCCTGGCACATAGCAGGTGTGTCAATAAGTACTTGTGAGACAGAGACATCTTCTTCCAGTCCCTCAAGCGCTTCCTGAAATGACTGAACTCAATCAAAAACATAACCCTCCCCACTACTCCACTGTGGGCTCCCGGGTGGGCTCAGCCTCCACTCAGAGCATGTGACAATTCTCCCCCAGCTCCTCCAGCAGACTGTGCATGGCTCATGGCTACTGAGAGTCCTCCACACCAGGGCCGCACTGGGCTCTGTGCACACACTACACCTCTCGGGTAGCTGCTAGTATGATCACCCCCGTTGTGCGGATGGAGACGCTGAGGCATGGTGGGGAACAAATAGGGTGCTAGTGGTTTGTCCACCTCACTATTTTCCCCAGGGCCCAGGCCCAGCCCCCCTGGGTCATCCCTGAATCTTCTCCAAGATGCCTAAGAATGACCAGAAGGTGGGTATTCAGAGCTTCAGGGAAGCTAGGAAGAAAGACTCTGAGACCCATGGAACTGAACAACACTCCCAAGCTCCAGGCTGCCCTGGGAGTGCTCAGTGTCTCCTAGGATGTAACTAGATAGGAAGACTGAGACACGACCTTCTTGAGTGCTAGGGCTGGGTGGTACCCACTCCCTCACACCCAGCCTTCAGGACCAGAGTCTCCATCACCACTGGGTAAAGAGGGCTTGGTTTTGTGGCCAGCTGTCCAAGCAAGCACAGAGAGGCTGCAGCAGATGTGGGATGGGTCCTCCTTCCTGTGTGGGTCAAGCCCTCTGCTGAGATCTGAGTTCAGGCTTGGGACCTGTCATTTCCCTCCTGGAGCCCCCACCTGCAGACCCTGCCTTCAGATGCGTATAGTTACCCTGTCCAGTAGCTGATCTCTGCTAAACCTCTGTGCTCAGTGGCACCACCTATATGGAGCTGGTGCACAGCCTGCTGCACTAATACAACTTCCAGCCCCGCCCCCACCCAGTCAGCCAGATCCGTGTGTGATAGTACAGAGTACAGGTCGGGGTGAACAAGGTCCCCGGAGCTTTATGGTAGGTTTGGGAGGGCAGTGAATAAATTTAACAAAAGTGTGAGGAGTGAAAGGATGAATGAACAGGCACCAGAGAAGAGTATCGTGTATCAGGCCTGAGTAGTCCCATGTTACCCTAATAAACTCTCTGGGTCAAAGACAGTCCAGTATCTGACCTCATGCTTAGATTCTCTCTAACTCAAAGGCTCCACCTCAGTTAGAAGCATCTCTTTGTTCATAAGCAGTAACAACACCTCCTGCTTTTCACACCCCAGCCTTCCAGATGCCATAGCAAGCCTAACCTAACCAGTGCTCTCAGTCATATCAGCCACCTTGTGTGATAGGTATTGTTGTCCCCACTCCATAGACAAAAAGGTGAAGGTGAGGAGGTGAATTCACTTGCCTGAGAACACAGATTGTAAGAAACAGTCTAAAGATAGAAGCCCAGATTCTTCTGGCTCCAAATTATGCACTGTAAACACTTCACTCAGGACCAAATCAGAGACTAGGCCACACCAGCCTGTAGTCTACACACACACACACACACACACACACATACACACACAAACATACACACACACTTCAGGACACCAGGAATGGAAACGCCTGTTGTAAGGACTTTGTGGGCACCAGAAGCTTGTTATTGACTCTTTTTCCCGAGCTATTGAAGCCCAAATGCTCAGTCTAGCTGTCTTTGGCAATGAGGCCTTCGTGGAAGCAATCAGAGTTAAACCAGGTCATAAGAGTGGGGTTCTGATCCAGAGACATCAGAGAGACCTGACCCTCGGAGCTCCAGCTCAGTGATGGGTCTGTCCCCAAGCCAGCAAGAGAAGCTTCACCAGAAACTATCCCTGCCTGGCCTTGATAAGAGGGTTCCAGCCCCTAAATTGGGAAAAAATAAAAATAAATGCCTGTCCTTTAAGCCACCAAGTTTACAGCTATTTGCTGTGACAACCAGAGCTGAGTAATGCAGTTCTCTATACATTTTGCTGCAGATGACAAGTCTTGTGTGGTGGACACTATTTAAAAGGAAGATTTCGAACGTCTCAACACCCCTTTCAGTGTCCTCCATGTTTCTGCCCAGCCCCAGGCTCCTATTCCAAGCTGGGCTTGAGCCTGGGCACTGAGCCAGGGTCGTCAGGTCCAGTCCTCATGCCTGGAGTAGGTCAAGAGAGACAAATAACTCATCTCACAGCTCCTGAAGACCCACGCTGTCCCTGGCAGGGAGTTCACGGGGTGGGTGAGGCAGCCCACTTGCCAGTGGGGCCTGGGAGGCTCCTTACCTTTTAGCTGCTGGCAGCTCCCATACTTCAGCTCCCTCCTCAAGGACAGGGTCTCGTAGCTCCCTTGTAGCCCCTGGAGACAGGTCCTCTGGGGACCTGCATTCTGCATGGTGGCATTGGTCAGTAGCCTTCAGCCCAAACAGCAGCTCTGGGCCTGGAGCAGCAGGGTTTCTTGAAAGCTCTGAGCCTATCACCGGCCCCCATGCCCACCCAGCATGCAGCCTGTAAGAGAAGAAATCCAAGAGGGTAACCAGAGTGGCGTCAATGCCCAGGGGAGAGACCCACCCCACAGCCAGCTGGCCCCGGAGCCCAGCTGCTCCACTCAGCAGTGAGCCACAAAGCATAGGTGGCTGGTGGCTGGTGGCCACTGGCCTATTGAGGTGCAGCAGGACAGTAGCCTCTCCAACTTTGGGGGAGGCGGCTGTGGAGAATGGAGTTCTGCCTCAATGCAGGAAAGCCACGCACAGCCCAGAGCAGGGTGATTTGCCAGGCTGTACCCCAGTTTCTCCCTCTGAAAAATGGGAAGAAGAAACCCTTAGCATTTGCCTCAGCCCATCCTGTTCTTGGGAAGAACCTCCCAAGGCTGGATATGGCACACCTGTGGCAGCAGGAGAGAGACAGTCTAAGATAAGGAGCCATGCAAGGGCAAACACTGAAGGAGCCCCACTAGGTGGGCCCTTCCAGGATTCACCACTGGGAGCCAGTCCCTGGTACAGCAGAGCTGATATGGAGGAAGCTTTAAGGGGTGGGGCTCTACTCACAAAAGAGGCTCTGCACTTATAAGAGGCTCCGCCCTCTTAAAATGGAGAAATGTTGGTCTCAGGGACTTTCACACAAGTAATCTACGTTCCCAGAGATTAGGTTGTTATATAAAGTGTACAGCTGGCCCCTCTCAGTGTCTCTCTCTATATATGGATTTACAGTACAAAGTAGGCTTATGAGGGTCTCCTGCAAGTCAGGTTTGGAGGAATGCAAAAGGGCATTGTCAAGCTGAAGGATTCAGTCAGGAGTTGAAGGCCTGGAGCTCACTGTGCGAGATGGTGAGTATGGCAGCCTCAGGGTCTGTGCTGGATAAGCCAGGAGAGAGAAACCCAAGGCAAAGGCGAGAACAGGAGCTCCTCCAAAGAAACAGAAGCAGAAATAAAGAAGAAGAAGAAGAAAGAAAAGAAACAGAAGCAAGCCTTCCTTCTTCTTTTCCTTTTTTTATTCTATTCAGGCTACAAGGAATTGCT
The DNA here is from genome assembly GCA_004026965.1 of Petromus typicus. Lineage (NCBI taxonomy): Eukaryota > Metazoa > Chordata > Mammalia > Rodentia > Petromuridae > Petromus > Petromus typicus. The sequence goes on from PVIR01008110.1 coordinate 53,823, forward strand.
TGGTGTCACTTGCACTCAGAGTGGGTCTTCCCTCTTTGTTAAATCCATCCCGTCACACCCAGAAAGATGCTAATCCAATCAGTTGGATGGTTCTCACTCAAGTTAAAACAACTGTAATTTTCACATCATTTGTCATGAAGCCTTCCCCAGAGCCAAGAAGGAGCCAGTCCCATATCCCTGAACCCCCAGAATTGTTTTTCTTTAAAGGTGTTTTGTTATAATAACAGAGAATGGACTGAACTAAGCACCTACCTTGTGCCAGGAGCTTATTCACATTTTCATCACTATTCCTGGCATTGATTTAGCACTAGGAGAAGGCGGCGTTTCGTGGCTGACACCGCACTCATTATAGGTACTTTACATAGTCTTGGTTCACCCTCACAAAATGGGTACATAACGGAAAGCTGAGTCACACACAACCCTAATAATACAAATACTGCTCAATGGGCTTTACTACTCACCAGCCTGTTAACTAGGAGTGTTATAAGAACCTTCACCTCACATTGCATTTCAACTACTGTGGGAAGCAAAGATTTATATTGATCAGGACAGATAAGGTTATGCTGTGGTAAAAAAAATGCGCATCTCTGACCAATTTCAATGGCTTAAATAAAATATATAAAAAAACAACCCTTTTTATGATTCATAATACATATACTACTTAGGGAACTTCACTCAGAGACCCAAACTAAAGTCTCATCTTTGTATGCATTTTTTCCAAGCCACAAAAAGGGAAGAATAGACTCAAGAAATTAGACGCACCAGTCTTAAAGTGCTATGTGTCCTTGCTGCTCATTGTTCACAACTAGCCCCCTGCCCTTAGTGATCACAGAAAGGCTGACACGTGCAGTCCTGCTGCTGCAGAGAAACTCACAGCCAGACCACCTCGGGTTGTTTCTCCTGCTCAGAAGAGGAAACTCAAGGTCCCAGCAGGCGAGTGACGGAGCGTGGAGCTGGACCAGACTGGGGTCCATTCTTTTTCGACAGTGTCAAGATGCTGAGACTGACACTGCTGGATAGGAATATTCAACATATAGTTTGTCATGCCAGCTCCTATCCAGCTTCTCCTGTAACCCACTCCAGTGCAGGGAGTAGAAGAATCCTCCCAAGTTTGCGGGTGAGGAAGTGGCAGTTCAGAGGAAGTTCGTGTTACAGTTTAGATCAAAAAGGTCCCCCAAACCTCAAGTGTGTGGAGGATGACTGGCTGGTGGGGCACTCTGCTCATCTGGGGACTCAACCATTAATGAAGTCGGTAGCCGAATGTGCTGTTAGGAGTTGAGATCTGGGTGGAGGGTGAGGTCCCTGCCTGTGTAACCTGGAAGAGTCTCTTCTTGTCCTCAGATTGTCCCCTCACTCTGCTTCTTGGCTTCCACAGGATGAGAAGTTGTTTTCTGCCCAGGTTTTCACCATACAGTCTCTGCCTTGGAGCAAGCCACCCACAAACTAAGTATCCTAAACACCCTTGAGCCAAAATAAACCTCTCCTGCTCTAAGTTGTGCAATAAGAAAGTGACACAGACAGGTAATGTCGTGGTTAAGGCCATGTAGATTTTAAAGGACAGAGCAGCTGTAAGAACTCCCTTTCGGTCACTTGCTTGACATCAGCTCTTCCGCCCTCCCACCTCAGGACAAGGAAGAGAAATCTACACATTTCACTTTTCTCCTCTCCAGGGTAGAATTGAAAGGGACACAACTGGCTGGTTTACACTATCTGAGAGTAAAGAGAAGGACAAGCAAGCACAGAGTTAAGGAGCCGGGCCATGCCCTGGAAGCCTCCATGCATGACCAAGAACTGCCAGGAATCTAACCCTCATCGAATTGACCGTCTCCTAGGAACAGACCCCTGAGGAAAGGTAAAGACACGAGCCCTTTCTAGAAAGTAGAAAATGCAGGAGCTGTGTGTCTGTGAGTAGCCAGCAATTCTCCAGCACCTCTGCATTTGCAAACTGACAATCTGGTTCTGATACCTGCCACTGTGGGGCGACACTGCCCCTCCTGGTGCAAGCGGCCATGCAGGCCCCAGGTCCCTTATTCCCCCACACAACTCGAGCCCTATAACACGAACTTCACCCTCAAGGAGCAAAGACAAGCCCCCAGAATACATCAGTAGGAAGATTGAGTAAAAAAGGGGAATGTAGGGACCGTAGAGGGAGATAGGCTGACCTGGCCTGGATGATGGCTGTAGATATGGCCACCTGCTTACTAAAAATTGCCCTTTGTTAAACCTATTCAGGTAGAGAACAGTTGTTTAGAGATCCACTTTTTACACTGAAACCCTACTAAAACTCCATAAATCTTAGCCTACCCTAGCAACAAGCTCACTCCAGCAACAAAGGCTAAGACCCTGATGGGCCTAAACCCCTCTAAAAGTGGACAGAGGTAGGACAGCATCCCGAGAGCTCATTTTTCTTTTCTTTTCTTTTTTTTTTTTTGCTTTGTAGTTCAGGCTGGCCCTGACCTCAGCCTTAAACTCACATCACAGCAATCCTCCTGCCTCTGTCTCCCGAGTGCTGGGATCACAAACATGAGCCACCACGCCCGGCACTGCGGTATCTGGTAATGATTGCTGCTGGGCGTGAGTCTCCACACCCAGTATTGTATGTGGTTTCCGGGGATTGAACCTGGGCCCTTGCGCTTGCAAGACAGGCGCCAGAACCACTGAGCTAAATCCGGGGTCCTGGAGAGCTCACTTTTGAGATCTCTCTGCTGAGGAAAACTTGTTGCTCGACGGCCTGGTCCCTACCTTTGCAATATTATAAGTAAACCTCTGCTTTCCCTTGGTCCCAGGTTTGGCTTTCTAAGCTCCTCATCCTGTACTTCATGATCTGGGGGTCTTCACCTTTGAGTCAGCCTCTCTTCCCACCCTTGCATCCCTCACCTGGGTGAAAGTGAGAACGGAAGAAGAGGAGGGTTGTGCTCAGGAAGTCCCTGGGTCTCCAGACACCTGTAGTTACAATCTCAAACCTTTGTGTTCCCAACATTTCATCCAGTCTTTCTTGTAGGCAGGAGCTTCAGATGTAATCATTTGGTCCATTTTATAGATGAGGAGACTGAGACTGAGAACCTAGAAAAGATCCCAAAACAGGAGTCTCAACGAAACTGGACAGGATCAGAGAGATGAGCCCAGCAGTACTCAGCTCATAAGGACATGACTTTATCAAGGCTCCTGATTTTTGTTTAGATTTTAGAGCCACTGGACAAGAGGACTGACTCTGTCTTGGAAAAAATTCCAGCTCCACTGCTTCCAAGCTGTGTCCTCAGTTCAAATTTTTCAACTGCAAAGTAAAGGTGAATAGAGATTTTACCAGGTTGCCATGGGGCTATCTGATACCTATGAAACACGGTGGTTGGTACACTGGAAATTCTCAGGGAAGGTCAATTGCTATTGTGGTTTTCAATTTTACAGTTTGGAAAGAAAAACAATTAAACAATCAAAAGAATACTATATTATAAACTAACAGTAAGGTAATCCATGGCCCTGAAACAACAGACAGGACCAATAAAGTTGAATTGGATAACAATTTTGAACAAATAGCTGTTATAAGAGCAGTCAAATTACTGCTGGCTCTTTCTAAGACTCTTTTTCTGTTCAGTTAATTAATTAATTAATTAATTACTTTTTTTTCAGTACCAGGAATCAAACTAGGGCCCTTATGCTTTCAAGGTAGGCGTCATATCACTTGAACTAAATTAATTATTTTGTAATTGACAGATAAACATCACATGTATGTATATACATACAAGCATATATACATACATATACATATAACATACATATATATATATCTGTCTAATAGACACATAGATATATAGATATATATGAACTCCACATCTCTCCAAGTCTCTTAAAGCACAGATCATTATAAATGGATGTCTTAGACCATTCAGGCTGCCATACAGGAATACCATAAACTGGGTGGTTAATAAGCAATAGAAATTAATTTATCATAGTCTGGAACCTGGGAGGTCCAAAGTCAAGGTTCTGGCAGATTTGATGCCTGGTGATGGGCCTTTTTTTCTGCATCTCTCCTCTTCTATCAAATTGAAACTCTGATGACAATTAAATAAATAAAGAAATAAAATAAAGAAATAAAAACATCATGATGTGTTTTTATCTGCTTAATTCACCAGACTTGCCATGCAACTTTAGCTCTTCCCTAAATAAAAAATGATCATGATTGGTAAATATTTTGAATCAGTTCAAGGACCCTAAGGCAGCCAGAACAGTACGACTGAAGACAGAGCTGCTTCAGAAATGACCAAAAAGTAGAATAAGCATGTTTGAAATGAGGAAGAGTATTCTGAAGAGAATTAATGGCAATATATTTAATTTTAATAAATTTTTTTAAAGTATACTTCATTTTATCAGGCCTGTAGCTGGAATTAGCAAGTTTATCACAATCAATTTATAGTTTAACAATGACATGTTCAAATTAGAGAAGATTTAAAAAGTGCAGTTGATAATAGCATCAAAACATGAAATACTTAGAGATAAATCTAACAAAATATATGCAGCATATATGTAATATATATTGAAAACTACCACACTGTAAAGCATTGAAGACATCAAAAGAGACCTCAGTAAAGAGAGATATGCCGTGTTCATGGCCTTCAAGACTTGGTTTAACTTAGCTGTCAGTCCATTTTGAGTCAATCGATAAGTTCAATAAAACTAACTAAAATTTGTACCTTTTAAAGATGGAAATCAACCTTTTTATGAAAAGGAAAAGGAACT
>PVIR01008111.1:0-35349 GCA_004026965.1 Petromus typicus
TCTGAGATTTAAGGAAACTTAGCTGCACGCCTGTCATACTAATGAAAAGAAAATTAAACACTTCCAACCTTCAGTGGGACAAGATAGACATTTCCATTCCAAAAGTTACAGGGAGATAACAAAGACTGGGAACAAAGCAAGACCAAATCCAGAAAAGCAAATATTACGTCCCACAGTTCCACCTCCAGCATCCCTGGCAGTCTGTGGCAAGCTACGTGGGTCTGCCTCTGTGGCACTGTCAGTGGCTGTATCTTCCATGTCTTCTCCCTTTGACTGGCTCTGGGCCCTCCTTGCTGTTTTCCCCAGATGATCCATAGTCTTATCTTCTCCAGACTTCTGAGGTCTCCACTGCACCTTTGGCTTCATACTCACAGCTTCACACACTGCCCAATCGGGCACACTGCCTGGCCTTCCAGGCCTCCTTCTGAAGTTTGGGTGGAAGGCTGCCTGACACCACAACGCTTGCTTTCTGCATGAGAAGAAAGCCAGCACCATGTGGATGGTGCCAAGGTCTGCTTCCATCTGGTGCAGTAGCCAGGCTTCCTTCTCTCTTAGCTGTAGGGGCCAGTGCTAATGAACCAGATTCTAAGGAATAACTTGCCTAGGCCACCGCCGTTCTGGAATGTGGTACTCTGAGGCCCTCTTTCCAAAATGAAGTCTTTCACTTTTGCAGTTTTGAGGTTTCAAAGGCTGGAGTCCTGATGCTTCTTCTGATGCCCTTGGGCTATGTTTTCTAGTGTCCTGTTCCTGTTGCAAATCAAGATCTCCTCTACTCTATCTTGGCAGGCCATAACTTCACTGGAGTTTGCTTTTTGCCCACCTCCAAATGCTTTAAATCATTGTGCTGGGCTCTTTGCTATTGATTCTCAACGTAAATCTGGCTAAAAGTGCCTAACAATAGCCACACTGCCACCTCAATGTTAGACTGCTTTGAAATTTCTTCTGCCAGATTACTTAGTCCAGCATCCTTAATATCAGACTCAGGTAAAGTCTTTGGGCACAAGCAGAATGCAGACAAACTTTCTGCCAAGCCTTAACACACATTGTCTGGAGTCTAGCAGCCAGTGCAGTCCTTCTTCCCAGCAGAAACCTCCTGGGCCTGGTATGTACTGGTTTTCTAGTCTTCTGGCCTCTGGCCAGGATTTCCCATCAAATACAACTTGAGGTGTTCCAGCTGCACTTTTTCAGCAGGCATCTCCAAATCTTTCCTAATCTTTCACTTCTCACATACCAGTTCCAATGGCTCCTGAGCCATACATATGGTTGGGTAATGGCACAGCAATTATCCCTTTTCTCTGGTACTAAATTCTGTCTTAGTTGCTTTTCTCTCACTGCTGAGACAAAATAGCAGACACTCAAAGGGGGAAAGATTTACGAGGCTTACAGTTGTAGAGGTTTGTTTTTGGTACATAATTGGCTGGCTCTAACACAGGTGCCAGAGGGGCAGCAGTTCATGGTGGACAGATAGTGTGGCAAAGCAACATGAGAGATTAACAATATCTTTCTCTCCCTTTTATCTTATAGAGGCTAATTAGGGTAGGTAGCACTCACACCCTTAATCTTAGAGCCCTTAGGCCGAGCACTGCACCAGAAATTAATCACATACTGCAGATTCAACCATCTCTGAAAAATCTCCACCTATGACTGCATGAGGCTTTGGGGGAAACTCTAAACATAAGTTATAACAGTAGCCATGTAGATGTCTTCCCAAAGATGCAAGAATGGTTCAATATACACAAATCAAGAAAGCAATACATCACAATACATCACAAAAACAAAAGCAAGGACAAAAATCACACAACAATCTCAACAGATACAGAATAGGCATTAGACAAAAATCTAATATTCATTCATGATAAAACCCCTGAAGAAATAGGTATAGAAGGACCTTATCTCAATCTGATAGGAGCCATTTATGTTCATCCTGCTGCCAAAATCATAGTAAAAGGGGAAAAATTGAAAGCTTTCCCTCTAAAGTCATTAGCAAGACAACAATGTTTCTTATCACCACTCTTATTTAACATAGTCCTTGAAACCTTTGTCAGACCAATCATACAAGAGAAAGAAATAAAAGGAATATTCATAGGAAAGTACCATTATTTGCAAATGACATGATCTTCTAGTTACAAAATCCGAAAGACTCATAGAATTAATAACCAAACTCAGCAATATAGCAGGATACAAAATCAATAGATAAATTAACAGAAATATTTAGCTTTTTGATCTTTGACAAAGGGGCCAAACACATACACTGGAAGAAAGACAGCCTCTTTAGTAAACAGTGCTAGGAAAATTGAATATCTACATGCAAAAGATTGAGTCTAGATCCACATATCTTACCTTGTACTAAACTAAAATCAAAATAGAGGAAAGATCTAAATGTTCAAATAAAGTCACTGAATCTGCTGGAAGATAAGGTACAGCTCTTGAAGATATAGGCACAAGGAAGGACTTTCTGGAAAGAATCTTAATGGCTTAAGAAATAAGACAGAATCAACAAGAGAGATCATATCAAATGATCTGCACAGCAAAGGAAACAATCAAAAGAGTGAAGAGATAACTTACAGTATGGCAGAAATTTTTGCCAAATATTCCTTGGACAGAGGACTAACATCTAAACATGAAAAGAACACAAGAAAACTAAAACCCCCAAGTAACAGATTCAATCAAAAAATGAGCAAATGAAATGAACAGACATTTCTCAGAAGATGTAGAGAAGGCCAATAAATACATAAAAAAATGTTCAACATCACTGGTCATTAGAGCAAATTAAGATGATACTGGGATACCATCTTATTCCAGAAAGAATGTCTATCACCAAGAAATCAAATAATAACAAATGCTGGCCAGGCTGTGGGGGTGGGGTGGGGGGATGGGGAAGTAACCCTTCTACATTGCTGGTGGGAATTTAAACTAGTACAACCACTGTGGAGATTAATATGATGATTCCTCAAAAAATTTAAACCAGAAATTCCACTTGACTCAGCTATTCCTCTCCAAGGTGTCTTCCTAAAAGAGTTAAAGTCATATTACAGTGATACATGCACACCCATGTTTATAGCAGCACAATTTATAAGAGATAAATGTTAGGAATAGTCTATATGTCCATTGACAGATCAATGGGTAGAGGAAATGTGTTATTTATATACAGTAGAGTACTACTCTGCCATCAAAGGAATAAACTTGAGGCTTTTACTGGTAAATAGACGTGCCTCAAGACCCAATATTAAGTGAAATAAATCAGTCAGACAAATTTATATATCACATGGTTTCTCTTACATGAGAAACCAAAAATATAAACAAAGAGCAAAAGAAAAGACAAGATAATAGGAAGTAGGGAGATCTTTCTCAAATGGAAAGAGGAACAAGAGATGGGGGAAGGGCGGGAGAGGGAATGGAAAAAAGAACTGAAGAATAAATGGAAATACAGCTTTTGTAAATGGGAAGTAGACTGAGTGTTGGAAGGAGGATGGAACAATGGGAGGGGTAGAGGATAAAGAAAAGAATTAAGATGCATGATGTCCACGTCCCACCTCACTGTGATAAATGTGATCAGTGTGTACCACAAACATGGAGAGAGACAGAGAGAGAGACAGAGGAGGCTGACTACCTGATTAAGAAACTCGGGTCACCAGGCAGGTCTGGTTGCCCTCTGGAGATAAGTTATTTTGACCCATCAAGCCATCAAGTCAGGAGCATTAAATGATCCAGTTATACAGGGACTCAACTTCCACTAGGAAAAGGTGACCTGCCGTGTGATTTAAGTCATCTTCTGTCCCTAGCTAACTCATTGGTTATCTAATGCAGACTTGTGACCGAGAAGGCAAGGACAGAAATGTTCTGGGTTCTTAACAACGTGGACATTCCCCTCCCAAGGTTGAGCTGGCTTCTGACTAGCATCACCAGCCAACTCTCAGTCTTCCAAAAGTTACACAAACTAGGGGTTGTCCCAAGAATCCACGTGGAAGCAGATCAGCCCCTTTTGCTCTTGGAGAATACCAGTGACCTGTCCCCACTATAATGGAAAGTGCTTTGGAACCTAGGTTGGCTTCTCTGGCTCATCATTGCCTCCACTAGCACCCTGAGACTTTCTGTATCCCTTAGCATTTGGTATCCCACAGTACTGCTTCTGTCCAGGGACCTCATTTTACACCAAAAGAAGAAGTGTGATGGGCTCATTTCTGTTCCACAGTAGCAGCTGACTTTCGAGAATAGTGGAATGACCATTGGAAGACAATACCTGCCCAGCAAGAGGGAGTCACTGTCCTACAGTGTTAGAATCTTCTCAGAACTCAAAGTCAATGTAGAGTGCTGTTGACTTGCATTTAAGACACATAGCTACAGGAACAAAGAGAAACTCATCTCTCAGGAACACACTCACTGATCTACTTATAAATGTGTTGTTCCTGTTTCTTCTTCTGTAGGTTCCTACTTGGAAGGTGCTGGTAACCAAAGAGAAATTCATCTGTTGCAAGATTTCAAGCAGGTTTCCACTTAGATGAAAACTGAGACAGCTATTTCACACTTCTTGTCTAGGTGGGAGGGTTGCAAAAGTGCTGGTTATGAGGACAGTGATCACATTACAATAATGAGAATCCTGTGGAAGCAAGGCTGTTCTTAGGTGATGGGCAAAAGTAAGTAAACAGAATCCAGTCCTGGTAATAGCAGCCTGGTTGCTACTGGCATGTCTAGTGGCAGACAATAATAACCTCAAATTCCTCTGCGTAGTTGAGATGCCTGACAAAGGGAAAGGGAGATTATGTAACGGGCAGTAAGGCCAGAAGTCATAAATACCAATTATAGCCGTATGCCCCGCTGCAAAACAGGAACTCTTAACTTCTGTTTTCATCCTTGCTGCAGCACATGTACATCTATTTCAAATAATTGCCCCACCCCACTTGTCTCTTCTCCACTATTTTATAGGACCAACTTCAGTCCATGAGTTACAGAATACTGAGATGGGAGCCTGACGGAGTTGAAGAAGGAACGACCACCACTCAGAGCACCTGGGCTTGGAGCCGGACACAGCAACTCACAATCCTTTTAGGGGAAGGAGACTGTGTCTTTCCATTGTCAAGGGTCCTGCAATCCTTTATGAAGTGGGTGCACCTTTATTATTAAAATTGTGCATTTTTATATTAAGCAGATAGCTTTGTTTTTGGCTACATGGATGGTAAGAAGTACATTTGACACTATGTAGGCAAAGAGCTGGTGTGCTGTCACATATGGTGTAATTTCTGGCTCTAAATCCATCCTTCTCTTCCTCTGTATAACAACCATGACTTTTAGCTGCGCGTAACACTCTGTAATAACAACCATGACTTTTAGCTGCGCGTAACACCCGGTTGAATAAAAAATGACATTCCCGCTCTCTTTTGCAGCTACCTCGCTGAGATCATTACGTTCTCCCCAGAGCTGCAAGTGGCTCTATGCGCGTTGTTTCTGGGAAGGTTCTGAGAACACGACAGAACAAGCCCTCCTCGGCTCTTTGTAATGTCAGTTTAGAACGCGGACACAATGGCAGGAGACCCAGTAGCCTGCTGGATGGGGAGGAATTCTTGAGAGTAGAGCAGGAGACATTTTACATTTGGATCTCTGACGACAAACATCTTATTTCAGTATTTCAGTAGAGTGTAGACAGGTGCCTTCTCAGTGTAGTGGCGAGACATTGGTGAACGAGGCGTGATTTGTATCCCAAGGAAAGTTGCGAACTAGTCAAGGTGACTAGCATTTGGCAATGAGGGAAGGAAACGCACAGAGGGGGCGTTAACCCCAGGGAGCGGTAGGAGCGTGGGCGGCGCGGCCTGTGGAGATCGTCTGGAGGAAGTGACCTTCCCAGATCAGTAGAACCAGCCAGTCGGAGGAGAGAGGGTGGAGGGATCGTCTGGGCCCGTAAGTGTGAACAGGTGTCCACACTGCTCCCATTTAGGAGATGAGTCAGGGGAGGTGGGAGGGGAAGAGTTTGGCTGATAGAACAACGAGGAGCAGGTGAGGGCGATCGCAGCAAGATAGTCACCCTGGCAGGTATATCTTGTTTTTAAATTCGCTCTTATTAGTGCATGTTAGTTACACAGAATGGAAGATTTTGTTTTAACAAAAACATTACATACTTTGGTCATTCTCCTCCTTTTCCCCTTTTCTCCCCTGGCCCTGGTCCCTTTCTTCTCTTATTGTCTCCCTTCTGCTTCATTTCTCTCCTATTTGTAGATTCCACATGCCATAAGAGAAAATATGAAATATTTGACTTTCTCAGTCTGGCTTATCTTAACATGATGTCCTCCGATTCCATCCAGTCTCTTTCAAATGACACGATTTCACTTTTTATGGTTGAGTAACATTCCACACTGTGCACAGAAAAACCATTTTTGTTATTTTTCACCAGTTGATGGGTGCTTAGCTCTTCCCAAAACTCAGCTGCTGTGAATTGTGCTGCCATAAACATGGGTAGCAAGTGTCACTACAGTGTATTCTGTAAAAAGGTCAGGGGGAGCATATAAACAATAAATGATTGTAAGGGACAATTATACAGGCTCTACTAGGTCCTCTTTGGGGAAAAAACACAACTATGAATACGTAGGCATCAAGTAGTGTTAAGACAGGGATAAGTCAAAATAAGTGACTGCGGCCTTGGAAATCCGGGTCCCTGCGGGGATCTGGAATGCTGGCACATAAAGCTTCCACTCTGCGGCCTTCCCTGCTCTGCCCAGAATCCAGCACTCCCGCCTGAAGATACTGTGGCGCCCAGTGTAAAACTGAGGTAGGTTCTCTGCCTGGAAGGGATCGCTCCCCACAGCGGCAGAGCCGGGTGCTGGACCTGCTGACCGGAAGACAGGGCTTGCGGTGGACAGCTCAGAGGAGAGGGTACCACCTGAGAGGGGGCGGCCCGGGCGGTACCGTCCGCTTTCTCCAATGAGCTCAGAAGTGCAGCTCTTGGCGTTTCTGCATTTAGAAATAAACTTCACTTCAGAAGCCGGCCAGTTCACAGCTAGAGTTGTCAAGTTTTATTTTTAAAGAAGGCGGTAGGGAACCTGCAAAATGCTGTGGTTTCTACATAAAGACCTGAAAAACCGAGGGGCCAGCAGGAGAAAGCCGGAGGTCCACCCCATCCCCGTCAGACTCCCCAGGGCTGGGGCGTGGGGAATCGCACTGCGGGGGGCGGGGCGGGCCTGGGTGCAGGGGGCGCAGACGCGGGGGCGGGCAGGGGCGGGCAGGGGGCGGTGCCGGGGCGTGCTGCGCCGTGCGCGGGGCTGGCCGGGGGCGCGGCGCTGCCAATCCCAGACAAAGGCCGCCCCGTGGATCATGTGGTGCGCCGGAGGAAGTGCGGCTTGTTTTCGGCATTCGGCGTCAGGTCACGGGTAGAGCGCAATGTCCCAAGACCCCCGTGGGGGTGGCGGCCGCGAACCCCGATGAGGCGCGAACGCCCTGGGCCGGATGGAGGCGCCGCGGTGGGATCCGGCGCGCAACGACTCGCCGTCGCCCACGCTCACCCCCGCGGTGCCCCCGCACGTGAAGCTCGGGCTCACGGTGGTCTACACGGTCTTCTACGCGCTGCTCTTCGCCTTCATCTACGCGCAGCTGTGGCTGGTGCTGCGCTACCGCCACAAGCGGCTGAGCTACCAGAGCGTCTTCCTCTTCCTCTGCCTCTGCTGGGCCTCGCTGCGCACCGTGCTCTTCTCCTTCTACTTCAGGGACTTCGTGGCGGCCAACTCGCTGGGCCCCTTCCTCTTCTGGCTGCTCTACTGCTTCCCGGTGTGCCTGCAGTTCTTCACGCTCACGCTCATGAACCTGTACTTCGCGCAGGTGAGCGGCTCCCGGGCCGGGCGGGGCCGCGGCGGAGGGCGGGGCGCAGGCTGTGTCGGGTCCGCCGGCCTGAGCGGAGTCTCCCGTCGGCTCCCTAAGACCGCCAGGTTGGGGCCCCGCGCCACGGTCATGCCCCTCGGGTGCAGATGGAAGACGAGCTCTGTGGGAGGCCTGGAACACCGCCCGGTCCCCCGGGTCTGCCCACCCCGAAGCACCCTACCTCTCGCCATGTTGGGGCCAGTGCCTTTTTTTTTCTCGATAGGCCTCGATTTGATAAGATGTTTTGAACCTTGGGTTCAGGAGCCCTACTGAACTGCGACTAACTCCTGCTACTGGATTGCTTAACAGCAGTGGAGTCACGCCCCTCTCCCCAGCTGCGGCTCGCTCCCACAGGTCAGGCTGTCTGGCTGAGCTCCTGTGAGAGGCCCCGACAAGAAAGCTGTAAAAGTTAACCGGTACTTTATATTTACAGTCATGCCAGAGCGTTTTTATGAGGCCTATTGTCGCGAGCTAATAGAAAGCGCATGAATTCTTTACCTGTGGACTTAATGAAAGTGCAGTAATAGGGAAGCACTTTGTGAAGAGTGCTGAGAAGTGTAAAGTATCGCAGGAAGGTTTAATGAGACAGGGCCGTCACAGGAGTTCAGTGTGGCAGCCTGTTTTCAGCCCAGCCGTCGTGGTCATGGTCTGTCCTCATACCACGAGTAAACTTGCAGGCAGGTTTAGGCAGTCCACACCTGCTGGGGCCACGGGGACCCAGCCCTGTCCAGGCTCGCTGGTGACCAAGGCTGAGTCCCTCCTGCCAGTAGGCTGAGGGCCTTTTCCTGTCCCCTCCATCTCCTGACCCAGCCTGTGGAGGTGAGGATGTACCCGATTGGAGCCCATCCCGAGTGCTGTGTCAGGTCACCTTTAAAAAAAAAAATCCATGTTTTCAGTGTATCACATTACAGTCATCTTGGGGAATTGGTACCAATAGCTGTCTCATCTTAATCATTTTTGCTTCCCCTTTCCCCCTTCCCCCAAGAAAAAAATACCCTGGTTTTTTTCTTTCCTCAGATCCTCTTCTGCTCTCCACAGAATCTACCTCCCTGTTTCCTACCATCTGTTTATTTTTTTCTTTTAAGTTTCTTATATATCTTAGTTTCTCATATAAGAGAAACTATGGATACTTAGTATATATATCTGATTTATTCTGCTACAATTATGATCTCAAGATCCTTTTTTTTTTGATATCAGGGATCAAACTCAGGCCTTGTGCTTCCAGGGTAGGCATGGTGGCACTTGAGCTAAATCCCTGGCCCAAGATACATCCATTTCTTGCAAATGAATCATTTATTCTTTACGGCTGAGTACTGCTCCATTGTTTGTATGTATGTATGTATGTAGTTCTGTTTTTATCCGTTCATCTGTTGGTGGATGTATAAGACACTTTCATAATTTAGCTCTTGTGCATTGCATTAGTGTGTATGTATCACTACAATATGAGTTTAATTCTTTTGGGACAGTATCCAGAGGAGTAGCTGGGCCAAATGGAATTTTTACTTGTATTTTTTAAAGGAATTTCAATAGTACTTGTACTGGTGTGTATTTCACGGGATGTTGAGTGGGGTGGGCCCCAGAAACCGAGGCATGTCTGTGCCCTCCTTCACCAGGGTTTAGGGCACATGCCCAGAAGCCCATGTAGCAGCCCACATGGGGCAGATCTGTCCGCGGAGCAGAGCGCTGAGGTGTGCTGTGGCCCTGGGCTCCATGACACCCTGGCTGCTGTGTCTGGCCCACTTTGGTTCCTAGGAATTACCAGTATGAAACCCAGAGGCCAGGCTCCTGAATTTGGTTGGATGGAGCGGTCTCAGCCCTTCTTGAGCCCTGTGACAGACTCCTGCCACTGCATACAGGAAGATTGAGGAAGGGAATGGAGACTGAGCCCTCCGCAAGATGGAGAGGTGGTGTGACAGACGAGGGACCTGACCACACCATAGGCTGTGGGAAGCTGTACTCACTGGGGTGTGGTCTGTCCAGAACTCTTCCCCCTTCCACTTCCTGTTGGGATCCTGTGAGGTGGTGCTGAAGGCTCACAGGAGGAGGGTGAGCTCAGTTGAGGGCTGGAGGCTCCATCCTGGGGGCTGCTGGTGGGGACGGGACTGAGGCTCACAGAGGGTCCCGGGTGGACGCTCAGCGTGGGATGGGGCCAGCTGAGGCTGCTGAATCAGGAGGCAGCACAGGAAGTGGAAGAAGCAAGGCCTGTGGGCCAAACCAAGTTTGAACCTGGCCCTGCCCTGGCTGGGTGTGTGACCAGTTCTGTTCTTTGAGCTGCTGTTTCACTGGGGCAGCTGGAGCTGGGGCAGCTGGAGCATGGTGCTTCTCCCAGGGATGCTCTGTACCGAAGTGCTGCTTTTTTCTCCTCAATTAAGGAGCTCATTGTCCGTCTCCTGACAGCCCTGAGCCCATGCTTGGATGCCAGCCTTGATCAACTGGCCCTACCCTATGCCATCACGGTAACTTTTGCCACTGAGCTGCTAGTCTTGTTTTTGCTAAGGGGCAGTGACTCTTGGCACAGCCATGGTGTGGGAGAGTATGGTGAGACAGCAGTCCTGACTGTGTCCCCTTAACTGGGAAGCATGAGCACCCTGCAGCCTGGCTCCTCCTGCAGGGAAGGCAGCCTGAGCTCCTCCTGCAGGGAAGGCAGCCTGAGCTCCCCCAGCCAGCTCTGCACAGGCCGGAGGAGGCCTGCTCTGATCTTCTGATGCTGCAGCACTTGCCATACCTGGTCTGGGGAGTGTGTTGTGGTCCTTATCCTGCCGATGGGACAGTGGGAGACATTTGAAAGTCTAATCCAGGCCTGGATCTTCACATCGACCAGGAAAGGGGCCGGTGACTTTGGCTGTGGTTTTTGGCAATCAAGAATTGTTTACCAGATATCGGGCCCTAGTCCAGGATATGGGGAGAGGGCCACTTGCAGGACGTGTTCTCTCTGTCTCCTGTTGCTTCAGTACCTCCGGGTCTGAGGTGCCTGCGGGCTTTGCTCCTTCTTTTCCCTCTTGCCTTTCTACAGTTTGACAAAGGCAGGGGTAGTTCATCCTCCTCAAGTCCTGTCTGCTTTGAGTCAGGCTTTCTCAGGACCCAGCCCATTGTGTGTGACAGCCAACACTGTCCCCACGCTGCATCCACCTCCTCTGCCCTGATGGTCCCTCCCGCCCGCTGCTGAGCTCGAATGACAGGGCAGTTGAGAGTTGGTTAGGAAGCCAGAAGAAGGCTGACCAGCGAGAATCTCCCTGCCCTGGTCTTTGGCTCTGGGAATAGCATGGACATGGGACTGAGCACATCCATCAGCCCTGCTGTGTTTCCGGGGTGTTTTTTTTTGGGGGGGGGGAGGAAACCCCTCCCTGGTCTGAAGGCCACAGGCCCAGACTTTCTGGTGGCCGGTTCTTCCAGCACTGAGGTAGCCGCAACAAGCCGTCCCACCCATACCTAGGCACTGGCGCTCACTAAGGTCTGCAAAGATGCATAAATATTTCATCTCTTCTTTGTCCCATAGTTCAGGTTTAGAGTCTTTAACAGTAAGGAGAGACAAACTCGAGCAGTTTTACTCCTGAGGAGGCTGACTGAGTTACTCAGGCAAGTCACTGGCCAGTATTTTAGGACTGTGAGCCACATGTGGTGTATATTATGTGTCCTTTCTGTCTCTCTCTTTCTAAATAACACTTTAACAAGGTGAAGACCATTCTTTGCTTACAAGCTTTACAAAAATAGCCTTGTTGAGATGGACTTGGCCCGCTGAGCCCAGGCTTAGGACAAACTCAGCATTTGTTTTCCAAGATTCCACCCCACCTGGATTCTAGTTTTGTTTTGAGATGAGTCACTCAGGCAGATCAGAGAGAAGCTTTGGCTTCCTGGGTTTAGGAGATAATTTCATTCCAGTTTCTAGCCTCAGTAAAAACTGCCCTCCTGCAGGGGCCACACTTCCAACATGTGAACCATTAGGGGACGAACCACATCCAACCCCCTGAGCAGTCACTCACCTGCCCTCTGGTCTCAGCCCTGACAGTCACCAGTCTGCTTTTCTTCTCTGTGGTTACCTGTTCAAGGTACTGCTTGGTCCAGTTTGTGTTGTCCACCATTTGGCCTCTCTCACGTTGATGTGGTGTTTGAGGTCCATCCACCCTGCAGTGGCAGCAGAGCCTGGTTCCTTTTTGAGGCCGAATCATAGTTCTGCTGTCTGGACAGACTGCCTTTTGTTGACCCTTTTGACCATTGTTGGACTCATAGGTAGTTTTCATCGCTGTGTTTGAGGACCTGCTGTTAGTTAGCCACACCCAGTGTTAAGGTCAAATGTGATTCCTGCCTTCGCACAAATTTGCACAGAGCAGGGAAAAAAACTTCACTATTGTGCAGTTTGCTGATGTTATTTAGTGGCAGCACTCACAGTGGTGAGGGTGATGAGAAAGGTGGGATATTTTCAGTGAAACTTGGAGCCTAAATCTTCATTTCTGTGATTCTTTCTTGAGAATTTATATTTAAAAACCAGTTGCATTTAATTCTATTACCTAAGTAAAGGTAAAATCCATTGAATATTATTATAGAAAAAAACCCTCAAAGCAGTGAAATAAAAATATTTCCCAAACCAAGATGCTCACTGAGAGCCAGCTCTGTGATGGAGAGCAGAGCTCTTGGTAAAACTGCTCCCTGTTGTCGGGCTGTAAGGTGCCCACCCCGTCATCCTGGGGCTGATACTAGTGGCCACTGCTTGGCTATCAGTGACCAGGGAGAGGTTCAGATTTAGGTTGACATGGGAGTGTTTTCTGGCTGGAGCTGAATTCTAGGTGACCAGATTGGTTTCATGAGCCTGTTTCCCGCAGCACCCACATCGGGAGATGTGCATGGTGGCACCTGGGACCCAGACCAACATGAGGACGGAAAGTAGTGCAGATTTACTCTAACCCCGCAGTCCTGCAGCCTCTCCCGGGGTCAGACAGATCACTGCAGATTGGTGGCCCAGAGTTCATCCTCCTCAAGTCCTGTCTGCTTAGGGTCAGGCTTTCTCAGGACAGGGAGGCTCCTGGGGGCGGGGAACCAGCGTGGGGGCACTAGAGCACAGCAGGCCCTTCAGGAACGGTGGCAGGAGCTGGGTGGCCTCTGTGCTGCAGTGAAGACTTAGCACCATGGCAGCATTGACTACTCAGGGACTGAGGGCTGAGCGGGGTGTGCCAGGAGCGAGGATTATGGACACTTGTGCGGATTCACACACGTAAGGCTCAGTTCCTTTCCTTATTCCTGGTAGAATATAGGCTTGTCCCCTGCTCTCCTGGTGGCTGTCATTCAGGCTCACTTTGTGTCCCACAGCAGTTGGGGACAGCAGGCTGGTCTCACTCTGGGGGAGGGGGCTTCTCTGTCACCCCATGTCACCTCTCCTTGAGGTTTCGGTGACCATTTGGTCAGGGCAGGAGACAGGGTCATCATCTAATGCCGTGACACTGCCAGCTAGGGGCTGAGTTCCTCAGAAAGTCTGAATCCTCAAAATTCTTACTTCTGGAGGGGAGAGTTATTTTATGTGTGTTTGGAGGGGATGAGTCTTTCACTGTTAATTTATTTTGTAGTTTAATTTGCCCCCCGGGATCAGGGCCGCGCCGGTGAGTGTTGGCGCGTATCCTGTAGTGGCCTTCTGGGCCTGGCTCAGTGGTTCCTCACGTGTCCTCCACATTCCCTTATTTAAGCACATTTGGAACAATTATGGGTGGGGCTCTGGCTGGTAAACAGTAAAGGGCTATTGTGGCAGGAGCGGTTAAGAAAACCCCATAAAGATAATAGTGCCTTGTGTGGCCACAACTCTTGGTTCTCACAAGACAGAAAGAAGGGTCCTGTCAAGAAGTTGTCCAGGGCTGGGCAAGTAGTTTCACCCACGAGCTAGGCAGGGTCAGCTTCTTCTCTCACCTACCCTTGCCCGGGCAGGGGCCAGGACAGTGTGCTTCCCAGGCAGAAGCTGTCCCCAGAGGCCACTAGGCTGCCTCCTTCCACTTTCCTCCACCTTCTCCAACAGGTCGGACCTCAAAGCATGGCCTCCCAGCAAGGAAGCAGCAGCAGGGCCTCTAGAGCCTGCCAAGGCAGGGGACACGGGCACCCTCTGGGAAAGTACCTTCACACGTATTTTGCTAACCCTTTAATGTGATAGAGGGCCATTGAGGACCAGAGAGGTAGCAGCTGATCACGGGCAGCAAAGCATATTCATGGTTCTGATTAGGCTTATGCCCACATCCCAGGTCTCAGCTGACTAGAGGGGAGGGGACATGGAGAAACGGGACTCTGAAGGCAAGTGTCGATGTGTCCCTAGGTTGATTTGGAGCGTTGTCCCTAGGCCACCCGTGGTGACTTGGGGCTGAGAGACCTTGAGGCCTGCCCTGAGGTGGCCAGCTTGCACCAGGGCTCGGGGTAGAGTCACAGCGGGGTTTGTGAGGACAGGGAGACTTGTGGGGGGTGGGGAGAGGAGAGCCAGCTCGGGGGTACCAGAGAGAAGACCCTTTGGGAATAGTGGCAGGAGCTGGGTGGCCTCTGTGCTTCAGTGAAGACTTGGCACTATGGCAGCATTGACTACTCAGGGACTGAGGGCTGAGCGGGGGTGTGCCAGGTGCGAGGATTACAGACAGGTGTGCGGATTCACACACGTGCAGCTCTTTGGAAGCACGCAAGCCTGAAGAGCAGCCAGACAGAACTGTCACCAGAGCTCTGAGAAGGGCAGAGAATGCCGGGGACATGTGCTGGGCTCTAGAGTTTGGTGTCTCGGGGAGGTCTTGCTGTCCCCCGGTTACCCAGCGCAGGCTGGGGCTTCATGTTCTGAGGGTCAGCGTGAGGCCAGGGCGCCAGCACTCGCCAGGTTCCGAGGTGAGAGCTGACCGGTGAAGATTGAGTCCCTGTCACTCATCCCCACGGCCTTGGCCCTTCTGGACTCAGACCCGGGGCCCACCGTGGCTTCAGGCCACTGTACCCCAGAATTACAAGGGTTGGGCTGCATGCTTCCTGTCTTATCTTGGGGGTCCTGTGGCTTATAAAAACCGCGAGTCATCTCTGCATGAATCTGCTTTGGAGCGCCAAGGATATTATGAAGAACAAAACTGAGGCGTTGATGCCAACTCCTTTTATGCGTACAGTGGCCCTGGCCGCACTTAGGGTGCTCTGAGCGTGGAGGTCTGTGCTGAGTGCTGGCCCCTCGCAGGTGCGGGGTATGTGGTACACATACACTTGAGTACGGAGGGTGTTGTTTCACCCCAGTAAGAAATGTGGGTTGGCCTGCGGTGTTGCCAGGCACCTGCTGCCAGTAGCATGCGCTGTTGGAGGGCAGTACTCTGTCGCGTCCTGTACTGTGACTGTGATGCTTTCAGGTGATAGGAAACTTAGTAGACTCATGTTCCCATGGTGAGCGGCATCCAGAAAACATCTAGGGAAAGAGATTACCACATCATACCTTAATTTCTCTCCATGGAACAGCTGCCCTTCACAGCTCACAGGTGTCAGATGGCCAAGGTCATTTGACTCCATTGGGCCTGGTTAAATTGATTAGTGTGCCCCAGATACTTTATAAATCACTGTGGATTGAATTCTGTTAATCATTTTTTGCTATTTGTGATAACTAGACTTTATTATTTTATTAGTTACTTCTGGTGTTGCTTGGTCTTTTGGTGTGAGCAGAAGATTCCAGAGTCTTAGAATTTCTCAGTCCTCAGGAGAATCGCCCAGGGGTCCTTCATCCTCTGTTCTGGCAGGACTCTCAGGAACCCTTTTGCGGACACAGGAGTATGTGTGGGCTGCTGGATGTGCCTTGGGCCTATGGTTCATACCTGATATTCAGAAGGAAGAACACATCTGACAACAGCAGAGGCAGTGTGGTGTTCCACACTTATAATACTGGCTACTTGGGAGGCAGGAGGAATGCAAATTAAAGCCCAGCCTGTGCTACTTGGTAAAACCATGTCACAGAAAATAAAAAAGGGGTCCTGGGATTTAGCTCAGTGGTTCTGGTGCCTGTCTTGCAAGCGCAAGGGCCAGGGTTTGATCCCCAGTAACTACATACACTGGGCATGAAGACACACCCAGCAGCAATCAGCACCACATACCACAGTGCGGGGCGTGGTGTCTTCCGCCTATAATCCCAGCATTCCAGAGGCAGAGGCAGGAGGATTGCTGTGATGTGAGTTTGAGGCTCAGACCAGGGCCAGCCTGAACTACAAAAGTGAGACCCTGTCTCAAAAAAAAAAAGAAAAAAAGGGCTGGTTATGTAGCTCAGTATGAAGGCCCAGTAACATGCACACACACAGACAAGCAGAAAGACACACACACACACACACACACACACACACACACTCACTCACTCACAGTATGAAGGCCCAGTAACACACACACATAGACACACACACACACACACACACACACACACACACACACACTCTCACTCACACTCAGTATGAAGGCCCAGTAACGCGCGCACACACACACACACACACACACACACACACACACACACAAAATCTGACAACAGAGAGGCACCCTTTGCCCTTGCTGTCTTGGACAGGAAGCCTCAAAGCAGCTGCCCCAGAGCTGCTTCCAGTTCTTCAGGGAATCCTACAGAACAGGCAAAATGCTCTTGTGCACGTCAGAGACGCAGACCGTCCTTGTCCCTGCTGTGGTGAGCTGGTGATCAAGGATGCTGAGCACGGGAAAACGGCCCAGAGCTGCTGACTGATGACTGATGCCCCAGGAGGCGGGGCCTTGGGTTCATGTCATTTCCCCAGGAGGTGAGGAAGTGGGCAGCGGAGTGCCCACAGCATCAGCATATCCCACCTCTTGGCTATGGCAGTTCCTTTTATGGTCCGGAAAGTGTGTGACCACAGGCTCGGCGTCATGTGTGTAGAATCAGGGTTTGGGAGCAGGATGAACTGGCCTAGCAGTGGCAGCAGGGTAGGAGCAGCATGTCCTTCCATGGTACTTCCTGCCTAGCAGGTGTTCGTCCAGGTGTTCCGCCCAGTTCCCACATTCCCACCACTTGGACCAGCAGGGTACGCGCAGTCTCTCAAAACCCATAAGGTGGGTGTGTCTTGTCAGCCTCATTTTACTCACAACATCCTCGAGATACAGGGGGGCTGGGTAACTGTCCGTTGGTCACACAGCCGATAATTGGCAGAGTAGAGAACAAGCAAGGTCAGGCAGCTCCACGTTGTCCGTCTTTTGTTGTCTTACTGGAGGTCCATATGCGCTGGTGGCCTGTTTAGACTGTGGTGAGCAGGCCTCCGTGAGCATGTACGGATTAGAGGTGTTTTCTGTTGTGAAGCAGCAAGCTCTAGAAGGCTGTGGGAGATACACACACAAGAGGTACGCATGGCTGGAATGTAGCTCAGTGGTTATTGGGTGCATGCCTTACAAGCTCATGGTCCAAGTTTGATCTCTGGTACCAAAAAAAAAAAAAGAGGTTGTGGAAATAGGTGAGCATGGCAACACACGGCTGTGATTCTGGCACTCTGGGAGGCTTGAGGCAGGAGGATTGCAAGTTCTAGCCTAGCCTGGGCAACTAAGTGGATTAGTGAGACTGTCTCCAAATGAAAAAAAGTTTAAGAGCTGAGGATGTAACTCAGGGCATAGGTTGTGGTTGATCTCCAGGACTAAAACCCAGGAAAGGGACTTTTAGTGATTATCCTGGGGAAGGAATAGATCCAGGTAGGGCTGGCTCGGAGTAGGTGTGCCATTTCTATTTGTTAAAAATAAAACTGGAGCAAAGATGACGTACGTGTTCAGGTTAACAGAACTGAATGGTGAGTGCCTGAGTGTTTGTGATACTGTTTTTTGTATATACGTGTTCGTTTGTTCATTCATTTTTGTGATATTGGGAATGGGACTGAGCCCATCCCCAAACCCTTTTTATTTGTTTGTAATATGAAGAATTGAACTTGGGACCTTGCACTTGGGAGGCAGGCACTGGAACCACTCAGCTGAAACCCTGACCCGCCCCCTTTTGGGTTATTAAGTCAGGGTGTTGTTAAGCTGGTAAATTGCCAGTATTGTGCATGAACTTGTGACCCTGCTTCAGCCTCTCAGAGTCCTAGAATTATAGGTAGGAATCACCATCCCCAGCTGAAATATTTGTAATAAAAAGTTTAAAGGCCACAGGGAGTTGGCTCAGTGGTTCCGGCACCTGTCTTCCAGGCGCAAGGACCCGGGTTCGATCCCCGGTCACCACATACCATACTGGGTGTGGAGACTCACGCCCAGCAGCAACCAGTACCACATACCACAGTGCCGGGCGTGGTGGCTCACGCCTGTAATCCCAGCACTCGGGAGGCAGAGGCAGGAGGATTGCTGTGATGTGAGTTCGAGGCTGAGCTCAGGGCCAGCGTGAACCACAAAGCGAGACCCTCTCCCAAAAAATCTAAAAAAAAAAAGTTTAAAGGCCAAAGATGTAGCTTAGAGGCAGAGCTCTAGCATAACATGCACATGGCTTGGTTTCAGTTTCTAGCCACAAGGAAACATTTTAATCTGCCACTGACATATCCATAGGAATCTGCATGTGCGCATTTAACACCCGAGAGAGCACACTGTTCCTTCGGTCTGTGCTCGGAGCACAGTTACAGACCCTGCGTCTCTCTGAGCGTCTCCTCGGTTGCAGCCCACAGGTGGACATACGCAGCAGCGTGGAGATCCGAGATGCGAAAGGATTGCGTCGGAGAGTGGGGACTGTACAATCCTCTGTGTCTGTCATTCCTGTGGGTGACATTTCAGGGATTGGGGACACACATGGAGCCCCAAGGAAGGTTGTGTTTTAGTAGCTTACAAAGCAGAGCTGCTGCAGAGTGGAATTCCAAATCCAGTGTGAGGCTGGCTGCACAGACTTAAGATTTAGTGCCCACCTTCCCTGGGGGACAGCATGGGTTTCCTGTTCTTGTCACTGAATGCTCAAGGGAATGTGCTTACACCCCCACGTTCGCTGAGGGCCTGCTCTGCCAGCAGCCTCCAGTAGGACCGGAGAAAGCTTGACTGTGGGTAGTAGCTGGGAACTGGCAGGGTGGGATGGGCAGTTGCGTCAGAAGGCTGATTTATTGGGTGGGAGCCAGAGTTCAGCCGCCACTTCTGCTGAAACCAGTATGTCACCTGCAGAGCTCTGGGCCGCTTGCGTCACTCGGAAGGGTGGGGTGCAGGGCTTGGGTGACCTCGGGGATTTTAGGTCACCCACAGTCTGGTGGGGGGCAGTGTGGGAAACTGCGCTGTCTCCTCGGCCCCACCACCTCCGCTGCAGCTCAGGCACAGCTGCCACCAGAGGAGCCAGGCCCCTCGGCAGCGCCTGTTCGAGGTCCCTCTAGGTGCGATGTAGGGTTTTGAAGAGCAGAAATGACACGCAGACCAGGAGTTTGCCTAGTGGGAGCACTTCTCGGGTGACTTCGACAGTGAGACCCTTCTCTCCCCTGCCAGTGCTCTGTCCACCCCAGGACCTCAGGGAAGCTCTGTGATGGTCCCTAGGAGAGCAGGAAGAGACCAGGCCTCTGCTCGGCTCCTCATCA
Source organism: Petromus typicus (assembly GCA_004026965.1). Taxonomy (NCBI): domain Eukaryota; kingdom Metazoa; phylum Chordata; class Mammalia; order Rodentia; family Petromuridae; genus Petromus; species Petromus typicus. Next base: position 19,332 of record PVIR01008111.1, read on the forward strand.
TGTCTCTGGAGAAGCCACTGGAGCTGGGCCTGACCACCCACACAACTCCTCCCAGCCCTCTGCCATCTCAGTTTCCTGGTCCAGTGGCCTCTTTCCACCACACCTCTCCCTTCCCTGCCTGGGCCCTTCTCAAGGCCTCACTGGGCTCTCTCAGTTGTTAAAACCAGGGCCTTACACCCTTGACTTGGGCTCCACTTCCCCCCGTCTTCCCCTCCCCCTCTGCAGGAACAGGACGCAGGCCTGTTACCCTTGATACAGTTCTGGAGGCCTTGACTGCCGAGTGTGCTGTTCTTAGACCTCTCCCCACGCTTTGAAATTTTTTAGTAACATCTCTGTTACACTAGAATTCATATTCCATAGGGAATATAATATTTTAAAAGTTACCATATTCACAGAGTTAGACAGTCATCACCACAATCAATTTTGTAACTTTTTTGGCACCCCACCAAGAGCCCCCTCCTCTATAGTGGTCACTGCTCATTTCTCTCCAGCTCGCCCCATCCGCAGGTCCAGGCAGCCACTAATCTGTGTATGTGTATGTCTTCATCTCTGTCAGCCATAGCCCCAGGCCTCGGCTTCTGGAAACATTAGTGCCTCTTGCCCAGGTCCGGCCTGGCCTGGCCTGGCTTGGGCCTCCTCAGCCACCCAGCCAACTGAGCTGCCCCACTGTTCTCCATCCCCAGGTTCCAGGGGTCTCTTTGTGCCGCCTGCCTCCCACATCTCCCGTGTCTAACCAAGTCCTCACGCCTCCCCATGCCCCTTTCAACTCCTCGTACTGCTTACCTGCTCACACCTCCAGGATCTCCTCAAACCACCTTACACTTGATCTCATCTCACAGTTGCTTCTCGTAGTCCGTACACCTGCTCCCTCTTCCCTGTGCCTCCTCCTTCCCTCCCACACCTTGCCTCCTGTGTCCTCACTTCCCCATACCTTCTCTCTACTCCACTGGTGGGGATTTACGGACACATCTACCTGACTGGATGTGTCTGTAGTTTAGGGGCCACCTTTTCTTTATTTTTCAAACTCCTGAATCCAGACCAGTGTCAGGTGCCCATTGTCCTAAAGCTGAGTTCAACCTGATGCTCAAGACAGGTGGAATGTTTTCTAGTGTCATTTGTCTCTTCACCTCTGTCAGAGGTCGTCTTCTCCTGTTCCTCTGTGTCCTGTTCTTTGCTCTGGGCAGAGAGCACCTGTGTTCTCAGCAGGTCTGTAAAATATGGAAAAGTTGTTAATCCACCCCACCCCCGGGACAAGTCCTTGCCAAGGTTATGGGGGCCAGTGAGGGGCTGGCAGAGACGGACAGCTGGATAAGAGGCTCTGGCAGGCCAGAGGGCAGGCAGTGGCCCCACTCCAGCTCTCGGTTCTAGTCTGTCCTTGTAGAATCCCTATGAGGGGACCATAGGAGTGAGGAAGAAAGATTGAATTTATTTTTTGAAAACTGGATTTAAGCATTTATGTACTTTAACATGGGCAAAAATTGTACTGAAATTACAGACACAGGCATATAAACACAGGTATAGATACCTGTGTCTATAGATGAATTATATTGCCTATCTGTATAGTATGAGTTCACACAGGTGTCATTCAGTTTCAAATACCAGGAATTAAGATACCACTTTAAGAAACTTAGGTTTAAGAATTCACTTTAAGGACTTCTAAGCTCACCTACGTGGGATACTGAGACCGGAGGATTGAAAGTTTGAGGCCAGCGTGGGCAACTTTGCAAGAACCCTATCTCAAAAGAAAAAGACAGAATGGCTTTTTAAGGGCTTTGAAAATTATTACAGGGAAAAAAGTGTTTTCCTGACCGTTTCTAAAGTTGTTTGATCATATGATGTTTCCAGTAACGTTGATTGTGAATTTCCAGTTCTGTTGGAGCATCTTGGGGGCTGCCTCCTTCCAGTCCTGACTCCGTTAGGCCGCCATCCAGCTCCCGTGTGTGGCAGAGCTGCGGCACTGCAGGAACGTAATCGCACAGGGTGGGGCCAGTGGGCTGGGCTGGCCTGCGAGTGGACTCATTCTGGCCTGTTCTTGCAGCTCTTGCCCAGGTGTCATTCCCCACGTCTCAGGCAACAGAGGCACAGGCCGGCGTGGGCACGAGCTGCCGTTGGATTAGGGCTGTGCATTGACCCTGATCCACTGTAGTTTCTCCTTTGTCCCACTGACCAAGAGCTGAGTCAGCAAGTGCTGCAGGGCAGAGAAGGGCTGGAGCCCAAACCCCGCAGACTGGCCGTCGGCCCTGGGCCCTCGGACCAGCTGAGGTGGAACCTCCCTTTGCTGCAGCTATGGGACCCCTGCTCCGATGGACCTGTGGCTGCATGGGAGGCAGACTGGCCATGCATTTCATTTCTTTCAGTTTTAGATGATTTACCAAGTAACTAACATTAAAAGTACATCAGCATACCATTTCACTCCAGGAAGAATGGCCCTCATCAAGAAATTAAATGATAACTAATGTTAGTGAGGCTCCTGGAGAAAAAAGGCCCCTTGTCCGTTGTTGGTGACAATGTGAACTAGTACGCCACTCCAGAGATCAGTGTGGAGGGCCCTCCGAAGACTAAAACCTTTTGGCCCAGCTATTCCCCCTCTAGATAACTTCCGGAAAAAGTAAAGGCATCATACTAAAGTGGTACATGTTTACGGCAGCACAATTTATATATTTTTAAAAATTTTTATTTATTTATTATTTTAGGTTTTTTGAGACAGGGTCTCACTTTGTGGTTCAGACTGGCTCTGAGCTCAGCCTCCAACTCACATCACAGCAATCCTCCTGCCTCTGCCTCCCAAGTGCTGGGCTTACAGGCGTGAGCCACCACGCCTTGCACTGTGGTATGTGGTGCTGATTGCTGCTGGGCTTGAGTCTCCACGCCCAGTAAGATATGTGGTTACCGGGGATCGAACCTGGGTCCCTGCGCTTGCAAGACAGGCGCCGGAACCACTGAGCTAAATCCCCGGCCCCAGCAGCACAATTTATAATAGCTAGATCTTGGAAATGGTGTAATCTGTGTCCATCAACAGATGATGGGATGAGGAAGATGCAGTGTTTATACACAGTGGAGTGCTGCTGCCATAAAGAGGCACACAGTTGGGGCATTCATAGGCAGGTGGGCGTGATTTCTGTCATTGCCGGAAGCACGTTGTGTGGAGTTGAGTACATAACATGGGCTCCCTGGCTGGCCCTGGCAGGGTCACCTTCCCCTGGGGCCACTGTGGGTGATGAGGGAGCTGGACGCTGTTTGTAAGAGTTGGCAGCATAGTTAAACCGAGGTACCTACCCTGAGTGATCACTAGTTGGAAACACAAAGCAGACATGTTTCTCTGACAGGGCCAGACACCGGCTGTTTTGCTTTTTTTGTTGTTCCCTGTCCACGTTTTCACTCCTCGCTCGGACTCAGGACCACTGATGAGTGTGGTTGCTGATGCGGGACCTGTGACGTTGGCTGATGGCCAAGTGCTTCAGGACTGTGGGTTGGGCAGCTCCATTCTGTGTAGATTAGAAATTCCCACCAGGGGGCCTTGGGCTAGTGGGGCAGAATCACTTCAGAGCCTGAGAATGCAGATTTCCAAGTCCCATGGGGCGGGGGAGTGGGGTGCTAGACTAGGATCCCTGAAAGTAGTGTCTTGGATTTGCATTTTTTACAAATTCCTGGAGGAATTCTTCTGCTTGTAAAAGCCTGAGAAGTACTTAGGTCATCAGAATATCTTCTCTAGAATGTTCCCTAGGGAGTGGTTTGTGTGCAGATGTGTTCAGGCAGTGAGTGGGTCCATAGTCTCCTTGGCATCAACAGGCACAGGGTCCCTGAAGGACTTTGGGGGTTACTTTTGGATGCCCCTCTAGTAAACTGATTGTTCCTGCTTCCTCCTCAGATACGGGGGCAACACTGTGGAACAACCCACCCGGTCTCCCCACCAGCCCTGAGCTGCCTGCCCCTCCCCCACAGGAGAAGCCCCTGCTCCCTGACTGCCCACTCAGTCCTGTCCCCTCAGCCCTTGTTCAGCCCCTTAGACAAATATTTACAGACACTGAGCAAACCTGGAGAAGAGAGCACGTGCTGAATGCTGAGGAAAGGGGACACACGTGACTGATGATTTGCGGGAGGAAACGTTGGGGGGTCAGTGGGAACCCAGGGAGACATCGCTGGCCGAGGCTTGGCACTAGGAGACTGTGGAGAGTGGTCCGCTTACAAGTAAGGAATGTGATTCTTTTTTATTTAGCCTTATTAAGATATAGTGGATAAAAATTGTGTGTATTCAAGGTGTACACAGTGACTTTTTGGTTTACGTATACATAATGATTCCTATAGTAGCTAGTTAACCCGCCCGTTCCCATCATAATTACTTCCCTTCTGTGCTGTGAACTCCAGGATTCATTCTCTTAGCAAATTACAAGTACTGCAGAGGACACTGTGTGACTGTTGAGCACAGTGATGGCCCTTTTGGGCCTCCAGCACTTACTTATTGTGCACCTGGGGGATGCAGGGAATAGGGGACAGGGGCAGCAGGATTTCCTTTCTATGTGGCATCAAAAAAGTCACACAAAACAATATGGACAGACAGGAGAGGTATCGGCCAGAGGGCCCAGACCTTTGCGGAGGTAGGTCCCTGACCTCACCGGCCCTTCTCTCCTCTCCTCTCCTATACCCCTTCTCTCCTTCTGCCAGCACCCCACCACCCTTTAAATGCCAGGGACCCCGTGAACATCAACACAGAAGGAGCTCATAGGTTCCTGCCCCATCTCGCCCCGAGATCCTCGCAAGACCTGCAAGCTGGAGGCGTGGAGCTGGCGCAGGAATGGGTGCCTGCTGTCCGCATCCCTACTCCTTCTCCACTCCCACGTGTGTGGGCGCGGTCACGATTGTGTAGTTGCAGCTCTTGGGAAATTTCGGTCTGTAGTATTTCTCCCAGAGAAGACAACCCAAGTTGATACGTCTGTACTCCCATACGTATTATTTTAAATGTGCTGCAGAGTTTGAGACCTGGTTTATAGGACACTTATGTTAAAGCCATCTGGTGCTAGTGAAAATTCTTAATGGAAATGGTGACCTGTTGATTTCACGTAAGAATCTTAAGTTCTCAGTATAGTAACTGCTTTGTTGTCTCTTTAAAAGCATTTTAGCTATTCCTAAATACCTTTACTCTTAAAAATAAAGTTATATGCAGTTTAAAGAGTTTGCATAACCAATGTGCTCACACAGTGCAGGTGTTTGTTTCAGGAAATGTGCCTGAGCCTATGGTGTACAGGGGAGGGAGAGAATAGGAGCACTGATCTTGGTGTTGGAATGCCCAACCTGTGGCTTTTTTGTTGGTTTTTTTTTTTGTCGTTGCAGGTGATTTTCAAAGCCAAGTCCAAGTACTCTCCAGAATTACTCAAATACCGGTGAGTACCGGGCGTTTCTATGGTGAAGCTGGGAGCACACACATGAAGCCGCCTCTCTGCCTCTCCTCTTGGAGCCCTGAGTGGTCTTGCTTGCCTGCTGTGTGCCTTGGCATCGTCCCAGTGAGCATCAGCTCTTGGATTATGGCCAACTGGGTGTGTGAGTCACCTGTTTGCCACTGTGACCAAATACTGTACTTAAGACGGCCCGTTTAGAGGAGAAAAGATTTATTTTGGCTCGTGCTTCCAGAGGTTCCAGCTCATGGTCAGCTGGCTGTGAGGCAGGGAGGGTGTGTGGAAGAAAGCTGTTCACCCCATTGCAGCTGGAAGCTCAGAGAGGAAGAGAGCCAGAGAGGGGCTGGGGAGCAGATATGGTCCTGAGGTCACCCTCCTGTGACCCACTTCCTCTGACTGGTCTCCATCCATTTTTATTCCCTTCCCAGTAATGCCACTGCTGTGGGCCTGGAGAGTCGCAGGAGTTTTGTGGAAGAATGGCTTGTGCTGGGGTGCTTGTGGAGAGGCTTTGGTTTAAGGCAACCCCTTAAATTATGAGACGAATTTATAAGAAATACCACATACTTTTCTTATGGAGATGATCCACGGCTTTCTCCAGATTTTCCAAGAGGCCTGCGAGTCCCCAAAGCCTATAGCCAGTGGTTTAAAGACTAGTGAGTCTTGAGCTGGGCATGGTGGCGTACACCTTGATTCCAACACGTGAGGCTGAGGTAGGAGGATCCCAAATGCAAACCCACCCTGGGCAATTTAGCAAGAGCCTACTTTAAAAAAACGAATGTAGAGATGGGGCTGGGATGTGGCCCAGGGCACAGGCCCTGGGTTTAATCCTTACCATGGGGAAAGGGGACCCACAATTTGGCAGGGTTGGGGCTAAGGGAGAAAAGCCCTGTGGTGGATGAGTGGTCTCACCCTGAGCACTGCCCACGTTAAGCCCATAGTCCGGGGAGCCCACAGCGACAGGTCACCTGCATGGGTCAGGATGAAAGGTTATTTTGTTACTTAAAAAATGTTAAAGTGTGTATATATATATATATGTTCTAGCTTACTTAAATACAGTCTGTTTTCTATGTCCATGAGTCCCACATCTGTGGATTCAACCAACTATGGATCAAAAATATTTGGAAAAAATTTCATCTCCACTAAGCATGGAGAGACTTTGTTATTCCCTGAATTCTGTATAGCAGCCAGTTACACAGTGCTCACGTTGTAGTCAGTATTGTGAGTAATGCAGAGAGGATTGAATGCTGGGTGGATATGTACAGGGCCTGAGCAAATCCTGTACCGTTTGACGTGAGGGATGTCCCATCTGTGGGCTTCGGTGTCGGGAGTCCTGGAGCTGGTTCTCTGCTGATACTGTGGGTCCAGCATGTCTGCGATCGAATGTGATTTACAAGTCCGGAGGGGTAGTGCTTTCATGTCACTTTACACCCGGGGACAAGGGCCAGAAGTTTCTCTTAGTTGGAAAAGGACAGTGAGGGCTCTGGCCAGGGCACAGGTCGTGAGACTCCCTGTCCTGGGATTTGGTTTTCTCCTGATAGTGCTCTTTCCCCTTAACCCCCACTTCACTCCTTTTCAGATCCTCATACTGTTCAGCAGGTACCGCACAGTCCCTTAAGAAACGGGTGTTGGTCCTGAGGAGACTGAGCATCCCTAACACGAAAAGCCCACATGCCAAGTGCCCCCCAAACTGAAATTCCTCAAGCAGTGTGATACCCAGACTAGGAGATTCCACACTTGACCTCAACTGACTGGTCACACTTAGGACACAGGTGCATGAAAAAGCTGCCTAACGTCATCTTCTGGCTATCCCGTGTAAATGCAGCATAAATGAATGGTTTGTTTAGACTTGGATTCTAGCCATAAGATATCTCTTTATCTGTACTATGCAAATATTAAAAAACGAACTCAAACCTGAAAGAACTACTTCTTCCAAGCATTTTGGACAAAGGATGCTGTCTGTAGTAAGTTCAGTGTAGACTATGCATTTGTAAATGTGTGCGGACATGTGTTTTATTTTCATTACTGAAGATTGAGTCTAGAGCCTTTGCCCCGAGTGACATCCTCAGCCCTTTTTAAAATTTTACGTTTTGAGACAGGGTCGTGCTAAGTTGCAGAGTTGTCCAGGCTGGACTGGAACCTTTTCCAGTAACAGACCAGCCTGTGTTCTCTCTGCACCTAATTTGCACGCTGGTCTTTCATCCAGAATGGCAAGGGGCCTGGGGCAGAGCGCGAAGACCGAGTGGATCAGGGGACAGGTTTCTGGTGATCAGGCGTCATGGGTGGGTGGGGACAGCACTGGAAGGATGGAACTTGCTTCACAGTCACTGAGCGTCAGGGCTGGGGCTGTTGGGGGACACGTTTGCACAGGGACATCCAGGAGATGGGCTGTGCAGACACCGCTAACTATTCCACTGGGAGGTTGTTTGTAGAGATAAAGAAGATGGGGAGAGACAGTTGGATCCAGGGAATGTTCGGGCCAGAGAAGGTGGGATTTCTTGAATGAAGGGTAGGATTCCAGTGGGAGAATCCTGTCAGTTCAACTTGCTAATTTAGTAGCTACATATAAATAAACCCTCATCACTCACATGTAGGCACATCCTAGGTCTTGTCTGTGTAACTCCTCATTTCTCTTAGGCTGGATGCCACCGGAAGCATTTCAGGCCATAGTTTGTCCCCATAGGTGTGGCTTCCGACAGGCTGGCTTCCCTAATACAGTCATGACTCACATGCGATGAAACATAACCGTTGGTCTAGAAGCAGTGGAAACTTTCTGTCCCAAGCTATTCCTTGCAGCAATTCTGGGTTTTTGAAGATAATGTGGATCAGCCCAGCCAAGAGCTGCTTTATTTTATACTTGAAGTTCCCATTTCCCTAACGCACCAGTAGCTCAGCCTGGCTGGAGTTGGTGGCAGTTTCAGTTTTCCTCTCAGCACTTGGCTTTTCATCCCTTTGCCTTGGGAAATGTGAATGCTGGGTGTGGGAATACTCATAAGCCCTTGGATTTGTAAGTATTTTCCGTCCAACTTTTCTTTAATTAGTTTTGTAGTGCTAGGAATTGCACTTAGGGCCTTTGCTTTGAAGTATATCCCTAACTCTTCTTTTTTTCATTTTGTGTTTTGAGACACTCAAATATGCCTTCAATACTGAAAATAAATACCTAGAGTAGGCTCAAAGTGGTGCTTTTCCTGCCTCAGCTTCCCAGAGTGCTGAGTTTGCAAGTATGTGCCACCATGCCAGGCTCACTTTTGATTTCTTTCTTTTTGATTTCGACATGGTCTTGCTGTGTATTCCTGGCCCTGAACTCACTGTGTAGCCCAGGCTGGCCTTAAACTTGTGGTGGTCGTCCTGTCTCAGCCTCTTGCCTCAGCCAGAATATAAGTTTGTGTCTTCATACCTGGCTTTCTTAATTTTTCATAAATACAAAAACATAGTAAGCCAGGCTTTGCATTTCCCTTTAAGAAAGGTGTAATTTGGCTGAGGATTTAGCTCAGTGGTTCCGGGCAAGTGCAAGGGCCTGGGATCGATCCCCGTAACCACATACAACAATGCTGCGTAGCAATCAGTGCCACATACCACAGTGGTGTTGTGGCTCATGCCTGTAATCCCAGCACTTGGGAGGCAGAGGCAGGAGGGTTGCTGTGAGTTCAAGGCTAAACTTAGGGCCAGCCTAAACTACAAAACAAGACCCTGTCTCAAAAAAAAAGGTGTGATTTTAGGAGAGAAATAGAAGCAACAGTAGAGCCCAGTGATTTCCCCTCCCACGAGGAGGTGATGGTGGATGCCAGGCCGCATGCAGGCCACGCCTCTTCCAGGCCAGCCAGGCAGAGGGAGCGGCCACCTGAACATGGCCACTGCCCTCACCCGTCATTGCTGACCAGCCTTGTCGGCCCTTCTGGTTACACAAATTCATCTATCTTTTTTTCTCATTTTGTTGGGATGAGCTGTTCATCCTGACTGTATGGTTTGGGTTTAAAATTAGTATTTTGGGGCAATATGCAAAGCACCACATTTTTGATGGTGTGCTCTGCCCCTTCCTAATACTCTCCATACTCCACAAACTTCTTGCTTTCTGCCCCAGACCTGTAGGGGTAACTTCATATACATGTGGTAGTATGAAAATTATACAAGCTTAGTAGGAAGAATTATGAAACAGAGAAAGAAAATTTGTGAGTACAAGTTCAGTGTCCTGTATCTGAATTGCTAGGGGCCAGAAGTGTTTGAGATTTTGGAGTTCCTTGGATTTTAGAATATTTGCCTAGATCTCACTGGTTGAACATTCTTAATCAGAAAATCAAAAATCCAAAATCTGAAACTGTTTTTTGAAATGAGGGCTTGCTGTGTTGCTCAGGCTGGACTTGAACTCAGCTTCTTAGCAGCTGGAATTACAGGCAGATGTCACTACATGAGGCTAATCTGAAATCTTTTGAGGTATGATGTTGGTGCTTAGGAATGCTCGTTTCGGCACTTGGGATGTAGTTCAGCAGTAGCACGTCTGTCTTGAGTGTACAAGGCCTGGGTTCCATCACCAGCACTACAGAGGAAAACATTGTGGATTTTGGGGTTTTGCATCAGAGATGCTCAACTCTTACAAACATGTGGAAAGAAAAAAATCTATTTCCCACTCTCTAGCACTAGGAAAATAATAGTGAAGATTTCATTATATACATTAGACAACACAAAGCTAATATTTACATTGCATGTACACTTTTGGATTCTGACTTTTTAACTTGTTAGGTCACATTTTCTAAATTGTTTCAAATCTTCCAACATAGTGTTTAAGATAACAGACTTCAGATTAGTGGGCCGATGCTTCACAGGACAGGATTTGAAAGAAATCAGGAGGGGAGAGGGGGAAGGTGCAGGCAGGAAGATCAGAGGTGGGGCATGTGGGCTGTCGGGGACTTAGGGACTGGTGTGTAGGTGTCCACAGTGTGACCTGCTGGGAGCAGGGTGGGTTGAGTGGAGGCGGGCTTGGCTGTCCGCGTCTGTCCTGCCAGAGAGGTAGGCAGGCAGTAGCGAGGGCTGCAAAGATGGGGCACTCCTGACCTCAACACAGGGTTCTGCGGGGGTGGGGCTGGGGCTGGGGACAGTTTAGGGATCTGTGAAAACCCTGGGACCTCTAACAGAAATAGCAGCACTCAAGAGGCATGTTAGAGACATGGGGAATTGAGTTTGGGGTTCTGGTGTGGCGGACAGGGCCTCTGAGCAGCAGGCCGTTGGAAATGTGAGTCTGCTCTGGGTGGGCGGAGCCTTAGCCTGAGATAAGGGATATTTGAACTTGGTCATCAGCAGGTTGCAGTGGGAGTTGGAGATGTGAGCACATCTCCCAAGGAAGCACGAAGAGGCGGAACCAGGATCCTCCAGGAACAGGCCCAGGCAGGAGAACCGGGAAGGTCAGGACACCAAGGCAGGGTGCCCCAAGGCTGGGCAGGGGGCTGCTGATGGAGGCCTTGAGTTCAGTGAATGGGCGGCAGAGACTGTCAGGATAACTGTGCATGAGTCCCAGTGGAGGTGGTGGCCGGAGGAGAAGACTAGAAGCTGGTGAGGAGAAGAGACTGGGCAGTGGTCGGGCACAGAGACGCAGGGAAGGGAGGCTTAGGACCTGCTGGTCCTCAGTGGCCCTGGAAGGCATACACTGTCATCTTCCTGGCACAGAGGAAAAGACTGAGGCCCACAGTGGCCCAGGGAGTTTGTGCGGTGTCACAGCCGACAGTGCGGTGTGATGCTCTGCCCGCCTCACACCTGCCTTCTCTCCTTGGTGCTGCAGGGGTTGGGAGGACGGACGGGGTGGAGGCAGCTCAGGGAGCCCCTGCTGCAGACGGCGCCCTGCTGGATGATGCTAGGTGCTGGGATGTTGTGGCTAGTTTCTCCACCCTCGGGGAAGAAAATTTATGTCCACTGTGTCATGGTATTTAGACACCATCTTTAGGAGTCACCTGGAAGGATGAGGGGCCATGGCTGTCATTAGCGGGATGTATGCCTGGGGTCGGGGCTGTTCTCAAAGTTTCTGCAGTGGTGTGCTCATGGAAGCACAGTGGACCGAAATAACACAGTACAGAGGGACTTTGTGGAGCCAGGGTGCAGATCTTTGGTGATTCCCATGTGAGGACTGCTCAGAATCTGTCCTGCTCCCTCTGAGCCAGACGTGGTACCTGGGGTTTGCAGTAGTTCTTTCTGAGCCTGGCAGGAGCACCCATTTTGCCAAGAGAGTGGAGGGCTGGGCACTTGCCTGGGCGGGGGACTGGTCCCAGTTTGGTTGCACATTTCTGTTCCCTCGTTTTGACCTGCCATCCGCTTCTCAGCAGGCTGCAGGGAGGGAAGAAACTTTGCATTAAATGCACAGTGTCTCTTGGGGCCCTGGTTGTGGGTAGCGCAATGTGGTGCAGAAAGGAACAAGGGCAGGTGTGCCCCGCATCTGCTAGCAGGTGTCGAGGCTGGGGACTAGGGTGCGGGTGCCCTCTGCCCACGGACTGGGGATGATGCTGGAGTGTGGGGGAGCAACGGGATGGCAGAAAAACTGAGGTGGCCTTAGAGGGTCCAGATCAGCAGTCGCAACCTGGAGAACTGTCATTACTCATGAATGTTCCCTCTTCCAGAGATACTTCTTTCCGCTTGAAAAACTTTCATGTGTACTGTGACCCCACAGTGGAGTCCCCAGGACTTCTGTGTGTCCCAGGCACTGACGTGGACTGCCTACAGGTGATGGTAGCAGTTGGAATCACACCGGGTTCTGCCTTGACTCTTTCCCTGATGTCACTTGCTCCTGGTGCGAGCGCTCCCAGGGACCTCACCTGCGGTGCCTCTGTCCTGCCTGTACCCTGCACTGTGCCCCAGCTGTCCTCACGCTCAGAGCGGACGGCCACCCCTGCTGTTCATGTCCCTCAGTCTCCTGCTGGCCCTCTCTCTTTGCTCCCCCTTCCCTGCTGCTCCCTTGGAGTACCAGCCCTGGCCCCCTTCGTCATCCTGCAGATCTGTCCGGCTCTCATCTCGCCCATGCACCTTCTTTCTCCTTGCAAGGCGCCGCGGTCTGCTGCAGCACCTTGCCACCCAGGCTGTGTGGAGGACAGACCTGAGGAGTGAGCCCTCTCACCATGTGGGACAGTGTAGTGGCTCCATGCCAGGGTGTCCTTGTCCCCAGCCAGGGGCAGGGAGCAGCTCTGTGATGGAGCGTCTCCCGGAGACAGAAGGCAGCCCGTGTTCAGGTGTGTAATGCAGCCCACTTTGGACTCAGCCCTCACTTCTTCCTTCTCTTCCTCTCAGCACAGCCGGAACGCCCTGTCGCCTGCAGTGTTGTCATGGGTTGGAGAGCAGCCTAGGCTTGGTCTTAGGGAACTTATCGAGGTAGAGGTGGCATTGGGCAGGTTGTTGGCCCATCTTTGGTTATAAGCTCTATAAGGCATTGAAGCTAATGTGCAGGGGTCCAGGAAAGCCGGTGGATGTCAGAGACACGATTTTGTGTGCATGTGTGCATGAGGGGAGCAGGCGGGCTGCTACTGGGAGCTGGGTGTGCAAAGCCCTCTGTGGGAGTGCGGGTTCTGAGAGCCATGTGGGAGACTGTGAGCAGTGGTGCGGAATTGTCAGGCATGAAATCCCTCTCAACTTAGTTTTTGAAAGTAGGTCTTAGCATGTCATTTGGTGATAAACTTGAGGTGGGACCTGGGCCTCACCCCCTCTCCAGTCTGTCTGTCTGTCTCTCTCTCGGCTCCTCCCATCCCCCTTGCTGCCCATCATCAGTAGAGGATTGGGGCGGAAGAGCAGCTGGGTCCTGGTGCCCTGGTCTGGAGAAGCTTTTGCAGACTGTCACATTCTGTCTCACTCGCTACTCTTGTTCATGGTTTTCTGTTCTCTGAATTAAATTACAAACATAGTCAGCTTGAACCAGCCTATCTCTGAGCAAACAAGGCAGCCCCTCTCAGTGTGCTGCCGCGTGGTCACCTGCCATCAAGTGCGGAGTCCCAGGAAGAGGGGCTTCATCTGCAGCTACCTGAGACCTCGCATTGACTGGGTGTCACTTCCTGGGAAGCGGATGGTTCTGTGAAGGTGGCCAGGGAGGTGGCCAGTTCGTTTGGTTAGGGCGGCTCTTGTGGCCGGTCTGGAGCTGGCAAGAGCGACAGCAGTGAGAGGGAGTGGCCTGGACTTACTTCAGTGGTCGCTGGGTGTAAACATGGAGTAGTACAGCTGCCCTCTGGTATCGATGGTGGGATTAGTTCCAGCACCTGCCTCAGAGACCAGAATCCTTGGATGCTCACGTCAGATGGCACAGTATTTATGTAAGACCCACATAATCTTCTCGTGTAACTAAATCATCTCATCGCTGAACAGAGTGTGAATGCTGTGTAAATAGCTGTTATACTATATTGCTTAGGGAATAATGACAAGAAAAAATGGGCATATTAAAGTCAGATACCATTAAAATGTTTCATCCTCGTTGGTTGAATTGGAACATGGATGAAGTGGAGATGGGGGGCTGACTGTGAGTTATCTCACTGTCACAAGTCCCCGTTGAGGTGCAACTGGGGCTCACACAGGTTGTGTCTGGGCTGACAGTGCTGAAGGGTCAATGGCTCCCCGGAACCCTGGCTCAGCTGAGCCCTTGGCTCTGAGCACATCCTCCTTCCTGCACGTCAGGGTCCCACCAAGCACTTCTGAGCTCGCGCATAGACTTCGTGACCCCCTGCAGATAACGAAGCCCTTTGCGAGGACCTCATGCACAGCAGTGGTAACTTAGTAACTTGAATTGGGAATGTCTACTGCTAAAGTCCAAGCTCTTCATTGTGTGACTTTGACCCACGTAGTTTGGAGAGGTTAACCATTGCATTTCATAGCCCGCTGACCCTGAGCGTACATCTGCTAGGGAGGAACTGTGCCTTAAATTTCTCCCTCTTCCTTCCCAGGTTGCCCCTCTATCTGGTTTCCCTCTTCATCAGTCTTGTTTTCCTGCTGGTGAATCTGACCTGTGCTGTGCTGGTGAAGACAGGAAATTGGGACAGGAAGGTCATCGTCTCCGTCCGAGTGGCCATTAATGACACACTCTTCGTGCTGTGTGCCATCTCTCTCTCCATCTGTCTCTACAAAATCTCTAAGATGTCTTTAGCCAACATTTACTTGGAGTCTAAGGTAGAGTGGGAATGTGCTCAGACCCCTCCCATGAAACATGTTTTAAACATAGGTATCTAGCTTGCAGACAAGATGGACACAACAAATCTCTGTACCTGTCCCTTAGCAAATGATTAGCCGCACTGTGGTCACAAGGAGATAGGGCTGTATAGACCTGTGAACTTTGCGTGTGGGAACTAATCCATTCTAGTCAGTTTAAGTGTGTTAGTGTGGGCAGGATCACTGGCAGAGTTCATTCTGATTTCATAATTATTTAACCCATATTTTAAAGGATTAGTGGGACTGACTGTACCAAAAACACTAATAGCAAACATGTTATCTAGTGTCTCAGCTCAGCCCATTGACAAGCACTTTGTGTAAACACCATGTCATCCCTACAGGTCTACTGGGTAGGTAGTGTTATAATCTCCATTTTATGGATAGGGAAACAGAGTTCAAATCGCTTGCCCCAGGCCGTGCAGCCAGCAGGTACAACGCTGAGTTACAGCTGCCAGCGTTTGTGGCCTTTACCACTTCCGGTGCTGCTTCAGAGACTTGGAAACAGTCACTTCTTCATGGTACGAAGCGGGGTTCAGAAGACTGTCCTGCCTGTGGGTGTTCAGAGATTGAGCCACACACAGAGAGAAGGAAGCTCCTGGCCCGTTCTCTTCCATGCTGTGCCTTGTACGCTCGGCTCCCAGGTCCTGCTCTCATCTCTAGCACTGTAAAGGGCAAATGTGTGCAGTGAGGCCGTAATACCAGAGTGCATCTGGCCAGCCAGCTCCCCGTTCCCTCAGAAGTTCCAAACCTGCGCCTGGGAGCCTGGTACGCAGTGGGCTGGGGCTGGCGGGACACCCTCCCCTGCCACTTTGCAGTGTGGACCTGGCTTCCTTCACTAATGGGTGAGTGACCTGCTGGGCTTCTCTGCTCTGAGACGTGCCGGCTGCGCGCCCTGTGGAGGATCTGCATTCCACCTGCTGGACTGTAGTGTTTTTGGTCTGAAGTGGCAGCTTTTTCTGCCACAGTATTGTCTTCAGAAGGGACCAGCAGATTAAAATCTGACCTTGTAACCTTGATTCTCACAGGGCATCTTGGGAGTTAGCTACATTTTTACAAATCCTGCAGGCAGATGTGACAGAGTAGTTCTTTCATTTATAAACTGTTGTATTTTAGACTTGATTTTGCCTTATTTTCTCTCTGATATAAGGGCTAATGAAAAGCATTTTAAAATCTTTGTCTTCAATAAAAGGGTTAGCTTGACTGTTAACAGTGCCATTTCACTCACCATTGTGGTTTATGAGCCAGCCAAAAACTGTTGTTGAAATGGAATAATTTGGTTAATCGCTTCCAAATGCAAAACTCAGTTTGAATTTTCGTGGTCATGTAAACTATATTTACAACAAGGGGCTCTTTAACTGGCTTGAGAAGTTGATTAGCTTCACAGATTGGAGCATGGCTCGTGGATCTCCATGTGATCCCACTCAGAATCACACCAGTGCTCCTGCTGGCCATCCTCAGTGGCTGTAGGTTTG
>PVIR01008111.1:35449-57924 GCA_004026965.1 Petromus typicus
ACAATCCTCCTGCCTCTGCCTCCCGAGTGCTGGGATTACAGGCGTGAGCCACCACGCCCGGCACTGTGGTATGTGGTACTGGTTGCTGCTGGGGTGAGTCTCCACACCCAGTATTGTTATGTGGTTACCGGGGAATCGAACCCGGGTCCTTGCGCTTGCAAGACAGGCGCCAGAACCACTGAGCTAACTCCCCGGCCCACAGTGGCTGTAGGTTTTGAGGAAGAGCACATTACATTCTAGCACCTTGGCAGTGCCTCTGTTCCCTGAGCCAGAGACTGGCCTGGGTTCGCCCGCTGTGTCTTATGCCTGGGAGGATCATGGAGCTAAGCATGGCAGTGGAGACTTAACAACACAGGCAGAGACTGATCTGTCAAAGCCATGAAACTTGAAGTTGAAAGCTTGAAACCTGAAGTTGCAGAGTAGCCAAGGGGTTTTAGGACTAGGCGGAGGGTTCTGACAGAGATGTGATGTGCTCTCAGCACTTCTGAAATCCCCCACGGGCTCCTAGGTGAGGGGCAGGGGAGGTACCAGTGCCCTGGACCTGCCATGGCTCACCCTGCTGGCTTTCTCTTCCAGGGCTCTTCTGTGTGCCAAGTGACTGCCGTCGGTGTCACCGTCATCCTGCTGTACACCTCCCGGGCCTGCTACAACCTGTTTGTCTTGTCCTTTTCTCAGATTAAGACTGTCCACTCCTTTGATTATGACTGGTACAATGTATCAGACCAGGTCAGTGTAGGCGCCAGGAGGCGTATGTGGGATGGGCACCATTTTGCTGTGTGGCATTCCTGGTGCTGCTGAAGAGCTGGGTGGCCTGGAGCGGCACTTCCAGTGTGTTGGGTGCACCCTCACCTGTCAGGGGCCCCAGGCACTTGCCTTGTTCTAGCTCATGACTCCTGAGAACACGAGGTTAGAGATAAGAGTGAGACACAGAAACCTGCGCATATGTGGGTGCACACTTCTCCTTTCCACCTCGTGGGGTTCTTGTTAAGCAGTGTTGAAACCTTTTTTTTTTTTTTTGAGACAGGGTCTCACTTTGTAGTTCAGGCTGGCCCTGAGCTCAGCCTGAAACTCATATCACAGCAATCCTCCTGCCTCTGCCTCCCGAGTGCTGGGATTACAGGTGTGAGCCACCACGCCTGGCACTGTGGTATGTGGTACTGATTGATGCTGGGTGAGTCTCCATGCCCAGTATTGTATGTGGTTTCCGGGGATTGAACCTGGGTCCTCGCGCTTGCAAGACAGGCACCAGAATCACTGAGCTAAATCCCTAGCCCTTGAAACCTTTTTAAAAAAAAATACTTCCTTATAAACACAAGATGGTATGATTAAAGGGTAAACTTGGGTGTGAGAAAATGTCTGCAACTATGAAGTTAGGAGACTTAATGCAGCGCACAGCACTGCAGAGAAGCAGACCAGTGACCAGAGATATTAAGGTTCAGTGAAGCTTCAGTGCACCAGTGGTCTCAGTCTGCCCTAACTGCATCCTATAAATTAATTACCAACTGTAAAGCAGGTGAACAAAGGTAAGAAAATGTAGCTCATAAAACCTCAAAAAAAGAAAAAGGATACTTACTGAGAAATACCAGGGTTTTTTTAATGCTCGATACTACAGAGTTCTGGGGATATAAAAAATAGACTCCTTTGTCCCTGACCATGTGAATCATTGCAGTGAGGCACACAGACAAAATAATAGTAGAGGAGTGTACTGTTTTTCTAGTAGATAGATACTTTTACAGGCTCCTTCAGCATTCCCTGGAAAAAATGAATCTCCAACTTTATATAAATCTGTTAAAATTTCAATAGTGGCTAGGCATAGTGGCTCACATCTGTAATCCCAGCAGTTGGGAGGCTGAGGCAGGAGGACTGCCCTGAGTTTGAGACTAGCCTGGGCTAGACAGTGAGCTCAGGGTCAGCCTGAACTACAAAGTGAAACCCTGTCTCGGGGAGAAAAAAAAAATTTAGTAGTGCTCAAAACTTTGAGCTAAATTCAGGCAATAGAAGGAATGAAACGACCAACACAAGCTAAGATGGTGAGGACAAGGTGACTTGGCAAGTGGCACAGTTAAGGGGAGGATGAAACACTGCAGCAGCCCAAGCCCCACCCTGTTAGTGCAGGCTGGGGGAGGGCTGGCAAGACCATAAATACACACGTATCTGACCATTAAACAGTGACCAACTAGAGACACCTTCACAGTACACACAGGATTGTAAAACTTGTAAACTATACATAAGATTTATTACATGAATCATAATCATGAATCGTGGGTGTGAGCAGTGGTGACAGTGTTATGTACCCTTCATCACTATCCAAACTGAAGCTCCTTTAAATGTTTTTGTCTTAACAAAACAATTCTTTACATCAAGAGTTTACAGCCATGGATTCACTATAGTATAGTCAGTTTTTGTATTTTTTATTGGATACATATGACCAGATCTCTTACAACCGAAGTGATTTAGGAGCAGGCAGGCTGGCTGGCCACAGGTGGACATGGGCAGGAGCACAGGTGAGATGTGACGGGTCCGTGGAGAGGGGCACACGGTGTCAGCTCCGAGCTGCACTCATGGTGACGGTGGCACGGTTTTTCTGAGGAATGCCCACACTTGGGTCCCCTCCTGTCTGCTAGGGGAGAAAACTGTCCCAGGCCCCTGCCATCTCCCTGGGCTGGAAAACAAATGCCCAGGGCTCTGAGGACTTTTTCTAGACAAGTTAACCAATGGTAGGCTTAAAGGGTAAAGAGCAGGATGCAGTTTATGTGAAGAAAAGTAGACAATTTGTGTGCTATTCTTAGGGTCGTATGTTGCTGGAGGAGTTGATGATTCAGTTCACATCTAAGTGAGTTTATCTGGACACAAGAGTTTTGGGAATGAAATAATGTCAGATATGGGGAGTTCATCTGAATACTGACTGGTTTAAATAATCGTCCACACTGCCTATGACAGGATTTCTTTATGCACATTTTAGAGGAACTATATTAAGATCTGGTTCATGCAGAATTGAGTCAAACATTTTCTGTCTTCAGTCTAGTGCTTCTATTTGTCCCTTTCTCTAACAGGCAGATCTGAAGAGTCAACTGGGAGATGCTGGCTATGTCGTATTTGGAGTGGTGCTTTTTGTGTGGGAACTCTTGCCCACCACCTTGGTAGTTTACTTCTTCCGTGTTAGAAGTCCCCCAAAGGACCTGGTACGTACAGCACTGTATTTGTATGAAGCATCTTCTAATTCTGGTTGTGAAATCTGCAATTTGAATGTTTTTCTTTTCTAGCTTTTCTGTATAGGAGACGGCCTGTTTCAGGCCACTCTGATATAAGACGTCCCTTGACTGTTTTATTCAGCCCACCTTTTCCTTAATTCTCTTTTCAGGGAAATTTTTTGGTTTAGCTTTATTTTACGAAAGAAATAGAAGATGCATCTGCTGGCCTGGGGAAAACCAGCACTTTAGTTATGCAACAGAGCCTCACTAATGAGGCTCAGCTTACTGTCCACCAAGTAAACAAGGTTTTCTTCTAGCAAAGGGCAGTGCTGAATGGTAATTTAGTTCTTCACTCCTGTAGTGTGCTGGGTGGTAAAAGTAGTATTGGGAAGGGCGCTCTCCGGTCCGTCCCCCAGCTTGGTCATGTTTCTGCTCAGCCACCTTTAAACGACTTGGAGGACGGGCAGAAAATGCCAAAGCAGCGGGAGCCCACAGCCTCCCAGGAGTCCTGCAGACTGGGGAGAATCGTGACTGATGTGTGAATTTGGGCCCAGGTGGGCAGTGAGCAAAGCATACAAGGAGCTTCCAGACGAGTCGCAGTTCACGCCCAGCAGCTGTGAACATGCTGTTATCTTGTTGCTTCTCCCTCATCTGTGGATAGGTCACAGAGCGGCAGGAATGGGAAGTGGATGAGCCGGGGCTCAGGATGAAACCCGGCCATGTGTCTCGGAAGTTTTTGAATTGTTTGGGGTGCAGACACAGAAGGAAAGTGAGGATGTGAAAATGGGACCGTGCCCCCCGCATAACTTGTACAAAATTCACTACAAGCTCTTGTAAATAAGTATATGCAAAGTGCATTATCAGCTTTGCCTAATTTGGGTGTCTTTCAGTGAAGAATTAAAACTTAGGATTTGTTATTACAAACAAGACTGGATGAGAGGTTAGAGAACACTGCAGTGAACGGAGCAACTGTGTCCTGGGGGAGGACAGCTTATTCTCTGGAAAGTTTGCCTAGTGATCCCTTGTCTTTCCAGACCAGTCCTGGAATAGCACCCAGCCGTGGATTCAGTCCTAGATCTTACTTCTTTGACAACCCTCGAAGATACGACAGCGACGACGACCTTGCCTGGAACATTGCCCCTCAGGGACTTCAGGGAAGGTAAGACTGTTCACCCAGAGGGGCCTGGAGAGGGCTGCGCCATGGAAATGGGAGCACGAGCAGTGAAGGAGGGCTGACCTAGATTTTAAAGCCCCCAGTGTTGTTATATACAGAAATGCTTCCTACACAGTTCACGGACACAGCTTTTTTTCTTGGTGCTGGGGATCGAACTCAGGAGGTGTGGTGAGGACAGTTTCAATAGCTATGCCATACATATGATGGAAATGAAGGCTTTAAAAGAAAATCAGTTTGAGTCACAGAATTTCTCAGTCTTGTACTATGCTACTGAAAATGCTTGAGTGTCCAGAAGCATTTGACCATGGAACCAGACAGTGGAAGGCCTGTCGCATCCGATGTTCTGGTCAGGTAAGTGGTACTCAGCGAGTAGAGTACAGAATAAAGACCAGGTAAGTGGTACTCAGTGAGTAGAGTACAGAATAAAGACCAAAGTTTAAATTAGATATCAGTTCTTAAATGTAGTCTTATGAGGTCAGTACCATCCTAAGTCTCATATTTCAGATGAAACTAAGCTGTCTGGATACGGGCTTTTGGTTCAGGTAGTCTCACTGGATGGGAGCCCCACGTCACTGGACTATGCAGACGGTTTGTGTACATCCTGCCCCGTCTCCATGTCTCACCTGTGCTTTCATGTGCATTGTAAATAAGGACAGTCTCCGTTTTTGAAGTCCCACCTGCAGATTAGGCCCAGAATATTTTGGAGAGGGCAGTTAAGTGTTGACAGTAGCACAGACAGTAAATAAGCTGCCGCTGTGTAACTTTCACTGAGCCGGGAAGGGGAGCATCTGAGTCCCCAAGAACTTTTAAGTGCCTCATCAGGCCAGTCTGCAGTCAGGACAGGGATGGTGACCGCCCCAGGCCCTTTTCCCTTGTCCTGAAGCTAACCTGAAGGTACAGCTCTCTTTGCTTACCCATCACTGTGTCCTCCTGTCCGACCGTGGATCTGAGGCAGCAACTGTAGAGGAGCCTGAAGGGCTACTGGGATGCTCGCTGAGCCTGGGGCTCCGATTACATTAGCATTTCACTGTAAAAGTCTTTTCTCCTGGGATGCAATAATAAAACCTATACTGGCTCTTTTCCTTTTTAAAAAATTCCCTCCTCTGTACTAAGAATTGGACTCAGGACCTTGTACCTGTGAGGCAAGCTCAGGGCCAGTAAGTTAAACCCTGGGCCCTCTTCCTTTTTGTTAGTTTTTAAAGGAAACTTTGTCAGTGTTACTTTCTTTAGAACGCTCAGAGTTCTTGTTATGAGGAATAGGAGAACCAAGAAACAGACCAGTGCCCAGACCTGCTGACATACTAGGACCTCTGAGTACCATTTTTTCCCTAAAATTCTTCACCCTTAGCTCTGCCTGTCTCCTTAAACCTGTTTGCTGGTGGAGCAGCCCCAGCACTCCAGCCAGCCAGTGCTGCAGAGCTGAAGATATCTTTACTTGGGCAAAAAGTCCTACATTCCACGGTGTTTAAATGACAATGATGAAAACTGTCTAGTGCTGTGTACTAGACTGTCCACACACAGTAGTGGACAACGTAGGGACCAGAGGTACAGCTTAGTGGTAGAGCATCTGCCTAACTTGCACAAAGCCTTGGGTTCCATCCCTAGCACCACACACAGAAAACAACTTCAAGAATTTGAGTACTGTCTAGAGTTTATATCTGTTCCCAGCTCTGTCTCCATACCAATAGAGTACGGCTTTCCAAGCCGATGAAATTTCTTTTTTAAGCTTTGCTCCAGACTACTATGATTGGGGACAACAAACGAACAGCTTCCTAGCTCAAGCAGGAACTTCACAGCAAGACTCAACTTTGGATCCCAACAAACCAAGCCATGGGTAGCTTCAGTTGGCTTGTGGAAGACGCCTATTGAAAAGCTCCACAAACTGCAAGACAGACGGTAGAGTCTACAGGATGCTTTTTCTTAAGATACGAGACTCGGGTTTTGTTACATGTTTCCAGGACTAAGCAATAATTTAGATTTATAAATCCTTTAGTACTAATAAGTAATTTCACTGGGTATAATTTAAAGATCTATACTTTTATAAAGATCTATTTTATATAACTTAATGCTAAAGTATACTAGAGTTTTTTTCTCAAGAATGTTGTTGCAATATACATTGTAGTTTGCACAGACTTTTATGCATAATTCACTTTAAGAGTATAGAATATATGGTCTAATGGTTTTTCTTTTTTAAAGCTTTTAGACTAAAGTATTCCTCAAATCCTTACCTCTAAAAGTCATTTAGACTTACTCCACAGTGGTAGGCCCCGGAAATATAATTGACATCTAGAAAACTAATTTCAGTGTTAAAGTTCAAAATGAAATAGCTTTTCATCAGCCTATAAAATAACTGACTTAAACTATTAAACCTCCTCTGCTATATTCAAAGTGATTGTGCATAGTTTTTTCAGCTCCAATAAAATACCCATTACCTCAGGAATGTACCTTTCCCAGCTCAGTGGCTGGTCAAGAGCAAAGAAGAAACCAAGAGGCTTTTAAGGGGGTATTATGTGAAAAGGTTGGAGTCCTGATAGTTTCTGTAATCTCCAACCATTATATCATGACCTTCCTTTTAAAATAGCTTTTTAAGCAGTCTACTGTGCATTTGAAACCATAGTGGCAGTACTTGTCTCTCCAGACAACTGCTTTGTCTTTCACTTAAACTACATTATGAAGTAAGACTTCCTGACCATAAGTGCTTTTCTAAACCTCCATTACATAGACTCTGGAGCCATCAAGTGCTCTGATTTTTCAAAAACAGATCAGGTTCTACAATCATTCTTCTCTACCTGAGCAAGTGAGAAGGACTTGTAATGATGAGTCCTGTAGTCTGCTGCAGCCGACTTCTGCTACTTATTCCTATCCTGGTCTTCAGGAATAACTCACTTCTGGGCATTAACTTTCCCAGGTACAAGGAAAGGTATAGAGCACCTCCATCCTGCACCGTCGTTCCCAACATCCTTGCCTTTCCATACTCAGAGCAGCTGTTCAAGTAGCTACTTCCCAGAAAGACTGTACTCTGAAACAAACTGCACTCCTGACTGGAGTAAGTTGCTATTCTAAACAGAAACCCTATGTGGTCAGACTGTCTTAAATCATTTCTTCAGAAAGTCCTTTATCCTTACTGCAAGTGGTGTCTCACTTCACAAATGCTTTTTTTTTTTGGCCAACAGTTTGGTTTACAAATACTGTATTCAGGTGAGAAGCATAACTTCAGCCATTTTCTCCTCATGAACAGAATCAAGGCATGAATTCAGTCAGTGAACTGATTTGGTTCATTCTATTTGGTTAGCCGAAGGCAGATATATTTTAAGAGTACAGTGTCTCTAGGAGTCAGGCAACAGTATCTTGTGGTACACAAACACTTTATAAAACTGAAATTCCCAGCATTAACTGACAGAAACCATAGTCTACTATTTTGATAAAGCTGTTAGTACTTATGCAAACTGTTGCTTCTTGTTGAAAGATAAAAAAAAAAAAAAAGATGTGCCTATTCTCCCTTCCTTTTAAAAAGTAATGCAGAGACTTTTAGGAGTACTCATCAGCACATACTAGAATACTGTACTAACCATGAATGAGAGGAGGCTGTCCTGTCTACCACACACCTTCATTCATCTGCTGTGGCCCCTCTGCTGTGGGAGGCCACCAACACTATTCCTTGTGTGGAGCACATGAGAGAGAAAGCAAAGTGATTTCTGGGTCCAAAAGACCCAAACATTATAATTTTGTGTTGTCTTAAAATCAGAAAATCAAAACTTGAAAGTTACAAGTGCATGGGGAAATGCTAGTATTAAAAAAAATTTTGCACCATCACCCATGTCTGTGTCAGTACCAAGGCTGAAAGTATTACTGGCAGGGATGTCATCACTGCAGCTGTCTTACAATTCTAACTAACTGATCTGTGCAAAGAGCCTTCACTGGCTCTTCTCCCTTTTGTAAACAACACTTGGAGTGCCTTACAGTTAACACACACTAGCACCTCCCAAACTATTCAGTCCTTACAGCTTAGGACAGCGATGGAGAACCTTTTACAGACTATGTGCCCAAACTGCAACCTAAAACCCACTTATTTACTGCAAAGTGCCAACACTACAATTACACAATGAGGTTTTAGTTTTTTTTAGAAAAAAAAAAATTCATACGCCACAGGTTCGCTACCAGCTTTAGGACAACTGCCCTGGTGAGCCTTGGTGCTGGGCAGACAGACACTTAACCTCTGTTGAGAGGAAGAGTGTAAACATACATTAATCTGGGACTTGAAGGCACTGAGAAAAAGCTCCATACTGGATGTTATGAAGAGATTGCTTTTTCTCTCTGTTCTTTGGTGCTGGGACAGACTCAGCTCAGACATGCTAGGCAAGTGCTCCATTGCTGAGCAACACCCTCAGCCCATGTTTACAGTAGGCGAACTTAAGTAAAACTAAGCAGGCATCCACCTATTTCCTCCACACCTATGTTACCTGTCTCTATCCCTGAACTGTGTTTGAGCCCTGGCTTTGTTTTCCAGGCACTTACTTAATGTCTTGCCAGTGAATTCTCTAGTTTCTAGACCTCCTTTGCCCTACTGGACCTTGGCCGCCTTACCAGTTTGTTAGACTTTTACGTCCACAATCAGCTTTCTACCTTTGAATTTGTGCCATTGTAGTACTGGAATCCAGAGGTCTACTCTCAGCTAGACCTGCTGAGCTGTACTTCTTCAGTCTGCATGGTGCTCAGAAGTCTTCCCTTTCTGTACTGATTCCTGTTGCTGTGACCTTCACTCATGGATGTCAGTGAGCCCCAGCAGTCCCTCCAAGTCATAGTGCTTCTTGAACACAGTAAAGTACTGAAAGAGTGCATCTGCAAAACTGCTTTCCCAGGGCCCCGAAACCTGTGTAAGTGGACTCCTTGCTGTGCTTTCCCTGTTGTGAACGCACCAGCCCAGAGCCTAGGCTGAAAGGCTGCAGAGCACTTACTCACCTGCAGCAAGGCCGTGACATGGTAAGAGAGGTGACCCTAGCCAACAGGCATTGAGGGAATGACTTCACCTATGACAGTGTAATGGGACTGTCAGGAACACATAGCAGTTCATTCCTGTGGAGGGCACCTTCTCCACTAGACAGGTTTTTCTAGGTTAGCACGCGTCCTCTCTGGCTGACACTTTGACAGGGATTGTGTCTCGCATCTCCTTAGGCTATATAGAATGGTAACTGCTTGCACTTTCAGTTTTATCTATTGTGTACTGACTTTTTACTAGTTTACTACCCATTTAAGGGCTCCTCCCATGTATGAATCTTTGGCCGATGTCTAGCTTTCAGACATAATGGGAAAAAAGGTAATACATATTTTACATGTACATAATCCTCAACATTCTTAAAGACTGTCTTAAAATAGAAGCACCAAGATTAATTTGGTCCACACAGGCACGATGCCTACTTCTGTTTGCCTATAACTGGTGGACAGGATACTAAAATAATCCTCACAGTAAAAACAATATATTGATCTTTACCAGCTAAAGAGTCAAAAGAATGATTGTATGTGGTTAAAAGTCTCTGTGTTAAAGCATTATTTTAAGCATATATGGAAAATTAATAACTGTGATAGAAAAGTAGGAAAAAGACATGAACATAAATATATACAAATGGCTCTTAAACATTAAAAGTTGGTTGACTTTACTTATAATAAGAATATAAACTAAAACCCTTGGTCCCTTTTTGCCATCTATCAGAATGGTCCAAGTGCAGCATTATAACATCTCTGACAGTAAGGCTGTGGGTAAGCAAGTACAGCCATAAATTTCAGATGGCATGTGTGTTGGTGCTGTCCCCCAAGGACATTGTGCCAGTTAGTGTCCTTCATAGTTACAAAGGCACATGCTCTTTGACCTGAAAAGTCCAAATAACACTTGTATTTCTTCTGTAGATATATATGCAAACATGAAATGATATGTACGTGTTCAGGAAACAACCCAAATGCCTATTAATGGGACCAGTTAAATGATGGCACATCCATATAATATAAAACCAGGTAGCACCTGAAAAAGTAACATGGCTATATAGGGATATGTGGTAAAATCAAAGCAGTATGTAAATGGTGGTACTTTGGATAAAAATGAAATAAAAAGAAATACATTTGTATGTGCCTTAAAAAGTATGGCTGTGAGAATAGGAGATAGAGAAACGAAGGGCAGATAGGACAGGGACCTGAATTAACCTGGTGAAGCCCTGGGAAAATGGGAACAGGAAGGAAACTGAAATGTGCTCTGGAAAGCTAGACGGTGGGAAAGTCTGTTCTCCTAAAATCAGACACCTAACTAAAAAATGCCAACCGATCATTTCACACATCCACCAAAACAGTCCAGCAAAGTACATAAAAACCCCCGAAATTGGGTTCTTCCTCAGCATCATCCCATGGGGCCTCTCTTGGCTAAGGGGCACTTCCCTTTGTTCTAATAAATACTCTGTGTCCCCTCACTTCTGCGCCATCTATTTCACCCTCTGTTGTCCTCGAGCATGAGCTCAGAGAAAATTGGTAACAGATGGCTTGGGATGTAGCTCAGTGGTGCCACACCTGCCTGGCAAGTGAACGGTCCTGACTTTGATCCCTGTTATGTATGGGACAGGGACACACATATCCCAAGAAGAGGTTATGAACAGTGACGGTGTGTGTGGTGCAGGAAGCTGGACTCTCAGAACATTTACTGTATAACTTTAGGGTTTTTTTTAAACAGGGGTTTAAAAAAATCAAAATAAGCATATTTAAAAAGTCGCTAACAGTACAAAATCAAAAGATGCTAAGGTCCCACTTTTAGTTGAATGACACACCAACTTACGAAACAGACCATCCATGTTCATGAGAAGGGGCTCTGGAGTAAGATGTTCTGGTCTCAAATTCTGGCATTTGTGACTATCAGTTTTCTTATATCTAAAACAGACTTACTTACTTACAACAGAATTACTTACCTATCAGTGCTTTGGGGAAGATGAAATGATGCACATAGAGCCCTTAATTCAGAGCTTGCCAAAGCTTGCTTTTTGATTTAGAAGAGCTACCACCTCAGATTACCTGGAAAAATACTTTTGCCTATTCAAATTTTAATCAGATCTTCATCTCATAAAAGAAACACTTAAAATGGGAAAAACAAGACTGAAAAGATTGCAGAAACATGTACTTTGATTCAAATTTTCTGGAGTCTGATGATAAAGCAGCAAATTACTTGGAATTCTGTTCCAAAAAATCAAAGCTGCACTCATAGGTGTTACTGAAAATAGAGTATGGATATATGTTTTGGCTTCGATGCATCTAACCTGGCTTTTGGTGAACAGCTATGATTTTAGCAGGCACTTCAGTTTCTAAACTGCTGGGAGGCTTACTGTGAGCTGTGCTCAAGTTTCCAGCTGAAGTCTGGTACTGGTGAAGACCAAAACAGCTGTCCTTTCTTACATGAAATGGCACCTAGGCAAAGTTGAAAAGTGGCTCAGTGTTTCATACACACAAGGACACTACAAAATTGACTAATTCATATGTTCAGTATCAGAATATTTGACAAATTTTAAAGAAATAAAACTTATTACTATTCTTATTTTCCTTATTAACCAAGAATTAAAACAAGAGGAAGACTGAAAACTTACCAGTGAACAGTTTGTCTAATTTATAGGTTCCCACTTACAAAAAAATCACATACCACTGAAGGAAAGAATGTTTCATTGTCTTCATGTTCATTACTTCTTCAGCTGTTACAATCATTTCTGTCAATTACATGGTCAAGTGCAAGATTTTAAAGTAGGCAGGAAGACAGAAACAAAATGCCCAGAGGCGCTCACAAGGTGGGCATAGTCACTGCAGACTGCTCCACTATCACCTTGTAGCAATGAGTACTGCACTGGGAGATGGTCCAAAGTACAAGGCCCCCAAACCCAGGCTTCTACAGTTTCCACAATGTTAGAAATACTCACATACACAAAATATAGGAAGCATGTCCTCAATCTAAGTTATAGTAAAATAAAATCAATCACAAATTTAAGAGTATTTCATTTGTTTCTTAGTGAAAAAAATTCATTAACACTTTGAAGAGAATTTAACTAGATCTTCTGATTTTCAGGAACACAGTGTAATATACTATTTTTCCTAAGCTTGAAACAAATTACAATAAACAACAATGCAATAAATGGAAATGAGCAAAGATTTTCTTTACTAACAAGAGTTTAAAGAACTATAGGAACAGTGAAGTAACACTACCATAAAGATTTTAAATTTACAGCAAAAATACACAAAGTGCAGAATTTTTCACATTTTCTTCAACTGCAAGTGAACATTACAATTATTTCTTCACGTTGTAGGAAGATAGGATAACTGCTTTTAAGGCTGTTTGCCTTAAGGTCTCCTTCCCTCCTTCAATAATGCTTACAACCTTGAAAAAGTACAGGAAGCTCTAACCAAGCTGGCCTTTAATGTTCAATGTAAAAGACACCACCGCAACCAAGCCTGGAGTTTGTAGAAGTAAGTAATTAGGTGAAAAAAAAAATCCTAAGACCTTTTCCCCCACTCATATCCTTCATAGAACAGCCAAGTATTTTTAAAGGTGATAAACCAACTAAATAAAATTTAGACTCTCAGCACATTTCAGACTTTGGCAGAACAGGAAGTGGGTTTAAGAGCACTTATTCCAGAAAAGACAGATGAGTCTAAGGATAAACGAGAATAACATTACTTCACAGATGCAACTTTTCAAATCGGTTCCATTACATCTAGTGACATTTTTTAAAAGAATCAAGTTTTTTTTTTCTTAGGTTTTTTGAGACAGGGTTTTGCTTTGTAATTCAGGCTGGCCCTGAGCTCAGCCTCAAACTCACATCACAGCAATCCTCCTGCCTCTGCCTCCCGAGTGCTGGGATGACAGGCGTGAGCCTGGGTCCTTGGGCTTGCAAGACAGGCACCGGAACTACTGAGCTAAATCCCTGGTCCCAAGGATCAAGATTTTAAATCTGTTTTACAAAATGATAGTCTAGGACCTGTCAGTCCTCCATTGGTCCATTTCCCGAAAAGTACCATTGCTACAAAATGAACTAAAGACAGAGGAGAGAGAAGACAGGAAGCTGTGATGGCTCATTTGGTCTCCCTGCTGAAATATCTCACTAGAAAAATTTAAATGGGGGGGCTGGGCATTAGCTCAGTGGTCCTGGCTGTTTGCCTTACAAGCACAAGGTACTGAATTCGATCTCTGGTAACCGCATAGCCAATGTGGAGCGTGGTGACTCATGCCTATCAACAGTACCACACACCACAGTGCCAGATATGGCAGTTCACGCCTATAATCAATCCCAGCACTCAGGAGGCAGAGGCAGGAGGATTGCTGTGTGTTCAAGGCTTTCCTGGGCTACACAGTGAGCTCAGGGCTAGCTTAAACTACAAAGTTGAGACCCTGTCTCAAAAAAAAAACCAATTAAATGGGGAGTTACAAGGCTGTATAGATTATACTCAAATCCTTTAAAAATGCCTATTTTAAAATAGAAAATTTTGTGTACTTAGTTTTAATTGGCTTTTTTTTTTTTTTTTTTTTAGGTTTTTTGAGACAGGGTCTCACTTTGTAGTTCAGGCTGGCTCTGAGCTCAGCCTCAAACTCATCACAGCAATCCTCCTGCCTCTGCCTCCCGAGTGCTGGGATTACAGGCGTGAGCCACCACGCCCGGCACTGTGGTATGCGGTACTGGTTGTTGCTGGGCGTGGTCTCCACACCCAGTATAGGTATGTGGTTACTGGGGATCGAACCCGGGTCCTTGCGCTTGCAAGACAGACGCCGGAACCATTGAGCTAAATCCCCGGCCCCTTAATTGGCATTTTTACCTTCATAGAATCCCATTTATATTTTATCAAGAAGAAATTATACTCAGGGTTTTTCTTAAAAGTAACTGGACATGTCTAAAATTACGCGAAAAAGAGGGACAAAGTTGGAAAATGATCGATAGGTTTGTAAGTGCAGAATACTCTTATACCAGTCCAGCAGCACACAGCACATTTGCCTGGCCGAGCATGGGAAGAATATTGCACTGACAGCTCTGTATTACAGACAGCCAGAATGCTGGTCAAAGCTAAAAACACATTAATTCACTGAAAAAGTTCATCACTGACGCTAGCCCTGAGCAACTGACGCTAGCCCTGAGCAACAATGGTTCTTAGTTCTCCTTTTCTACAAAAGATAGTAACAGTGTTATTAAAACAGAGATAGTCAGTTAAATAAAAATAACAGAACAAAACCAGGTTGAGACAAATAGAATATTCACAAACAGAAACAAATTCAGAATTAGTATCACTTACATGTTTTAAAAGTACATACTTCATATTTATTAAATAGCTCTAATAATCTATGAAGGATCATAAATATTCAAGTGAACATTTGAATTTTCTTTTTTTTTAAGAGTTCAGAATTTTTGTAGTCTTAGTTTTTTTGCTGACTGTCCAAGACTAAAGGCTTCATACAGTCATTTTATGTCACTAATAAGACATATAAAAGCCTTCATTACCTACTGTGTTGTAATAAGACTTTAAAGTTCTGTAACTCTCTTATACTTGTAGAAAGCCTATAGGAAGGGGGGAAAAAAGCAATATTAGTACATACAATTAAGAGGATGTGTACATATTTCAATTACTGATGTTACATGGGCTATAACTTGAAAAATGAAATCTAAAATATATAAGCAGTACCAAACATTGAAGATCCTTTTTAGACCGGGTCTTGCTTTGTAGTTCAGGCTGGCCCTGAGCTCAGCCTCAAACTCACATCACAATCCTCCTGCCTCTGCCTCCCGAGTGCTGGGATGACAGGCGTGAGCCACCACGCCTGGCACTGTGGTATGTGGTACTGGTTGCTGCTGGGCATGAGTCTCCACGCCCGGTATGGTATATGGTTACCGGGGAATTGAACCCGGGCCCTTGTGCTTACAAGACAGGTGCCGGAACCACTGAGCTAAGTCCCCGGCCCTAAAGATCCCATTTTTAAATGAGAGTGCTACACTTTTTACTGAAGACTGATAAAACATGGAGCTATGGTTGTTCTGGTCTTGGTTTAGAAGAGGCAAAAGAAGCCAGTAATTACTTCTTGTCAATGGAGTGTATATTATGTTGGAAATCAAGATAGGAATGAGAAGTAATCTTAAATTAGTTATGTTTGATCCTTTAAATTTATTGGGCGCACTCTCCAAATGGCCACTCTTTTCTTCACGCTAATTTACACTGTTGGATCCACAAGGCAAAGACTGTATTTTATCTCTTGTACCTATCTGTGTATGGTGTTTTTTAAGTGGTTGCCAACTGGCTGTTTCAGCTCCAGCCCAGATGTAAAACTGGAATGGGAATCCCCTAAAATCTACGAGCTCAATTTTCCTCATGTACAATTCAGGATTGACACAACAAAAATACAACATTTCTCTTTCCTACAACTTAGGGGATGAGTGTGTGGCATTAAGCTTTTTAATCAACACTTGAAATGTTACCATTTATTGACAGCTTATGATGTGTCATGCAACTTTCTAGCTCATCGTGTATATGACCTCAAAAAAACTGAAAAGCAACGAAATAGATATAATTAACTTTGGTTTTACATTTCAGCAAAACAGAGGCTTAAGTCAGTCAAGTATTTCCCAGGCTACCCAGCTAGTATGTGGGTTCTAACAGTAAAAGGTTTATCTTCCTCATTTTACCTAAAAGCTAAGCATGACCAAAGAGCAGGGATTTCCTGGAGCCCACACTTGTAGTAAATGACAAGCCAGGATTCCAGGACTCTTAAAGAACCATAAAGGTAATGAGTTCTAGCTACAGAACTAAAACTACAAAGGTGCATTTAACAGACCCAAGGAAACAGTTAAAATTATTTTTTCTTCTCTATTTCACTTGGACTAGAGTTTAAATTACATATTTCAAGTCCTTTTCACTTTAAATTTTTGAGACAGGCTCTCACTGTGTAGTTCAGGCTGGCCTCGAGCTTGCAGTGATCCTTGTCGCAGTCTCCCCTTACAGGCATACAACACCATGCCTGGCCTCATTTAAATTTCATTTTAAATAACCTTTATCTTTTCTCCTATGTTAACTTCCTATAGGACTCATAAGTGATAAATCAAATTTTTTATGAACTAAAGATTGACAATGGACATTCTGTCTTGTGTTTTAAATCTCAACCTGTATGGTATGATTAAATACAAGGAAGCAAGAAGAACGATTTCTGCCATTAAGATGGGACATGTATATTTTAAATTGTCATTTGAACATGTGTCTTTTGAACAATATGCATACTAAGAACACAAACAATTTCTGTATCACTTGGTCCCTTATTAAAACAAAAATATTTTTCCTTAATTTGACTTTTTGCTGCATTTTTCTAAGACGGCATAATATTATTTTCTATGATTCTTATCCATGGTGTTCTGTGTATTCCTCAACTAGCACTATATGTATCTCTGTAAGCAAATTCGAATTATTTTTGAAACCATTTGTGGTATGAATGAGCAACTGTCTGGAAATAAAAAGTGGGGTAGAAATGAGTGAAAAACTCCTCAGCGTAAAATAAAAAACAATGAATTGAATCTCTAATCTCCTAGAACACTTTCTTGACTCTTATAATTGTACTTGAACAAGTCAGAGCCACCAAAAGAAAGGATTATTAGGAGACTATATTCCTCACAAAACTGAAGAGGCAGACTGAAAATACTGGCCACTGTTCAGGAACAATTTTTCCTATGACCTACATAAAAACTGACTTGTCAGCCCTGAAGCCACTGTAGGCAAAGTGAGCACAGGTATAATATAATTATATCATTCTGTCAACAAGCCAAATCAGAGAACACTCTGAGCCGTGACAATAAAGACGATTTCTTCACTATGGAAACCTGCAGGGGAATTAAGTCTGTTATCCCTGTGCTGCAGGAATGGTTCTTACCTTCCAAAAGCATTTAAAAGAGCAACTATTTCCTGCCGCGTGAGTTGGAATCCTTTCGAAGGACTGTTCTCTGGAAGCTTTTGGATTTCTTTTTCAGAGAATAGTATCTTCAAGGCAGTTCCTAAACCCTGAGTCTTTAACAAAAACAAACAACCTTTACAAATAACTTCATACAACAACTGTGATAAAGATTTAAAGGAATATTTAGCCACCATAATGACTATCAGGAAGCTCACTTCACATGAAATGAGCTTTTCACTAAAATGTTAAACTTTGTTATATAATTTCTATTCTCTCTCAGGTTTACATGTAATAAACAACTAAGCTGTTAGGGAAACTTGAATAGTCAAACACTTGAACATGCACTATTCTAAATTACTAAGAGAAGTTTTTTTTTTCTTTTCTGGATGTTTTCTCTTTTTTTGTGTGCCAGGAATTGAACTCAGGGCCTGATACATGTTAGTCAAGTTCTCTACCACTGAGCCAAATACCTAACCCCACCGAAAGCATTTTTTTAATAGGCTCTAATAACTCATAACTTAGATTGCTGGATAACTACAGCTAATTTATCAATTATTAGCACTAGAGTAAAAAAAAATTCTGAATTTCATTGTAGTTTCCACTGAAATAATATATATGTATATACACACATGTATATATATATATATGTCTACATATGTGTATGTAAATGTAGGTACACACACACACACACACACACTTTAAATATAGGCCTCTTAATGTAGTTCAAGCTGACCTGAAACTCCCTATGTAGCCCAGGTTGGCCTGTGCTCCTTTTTCAGCCTCTCAAGTACTGAGATAATCATGTGCCACCACAACTGACTTCATTCTATTATCATCTTTGCACAGAAACAAGATTAAATATCTAATCCTTTCACACTGAGTATTCTTGGTGATGAACTTTCTTTGTAGAGCTTTTTTAATCTTGTGATTCAGTGGCTTCTTTTGACCACTGAGACAAATTCAATGACCAAAATTTATTTCAGATTTTATAATTTTACCTCTTGAGTACATAAAATTCTTTATTATTCATACATCAACTCCAAAATGTATCTGAAGTTGTACCAGACTTGAGATATAAGAAATATTTAAACAGAGTAACAGAAAAGCACCTATGCTTGTGAACATAGAGTTTAATTGTATCTTTCACCAATAAAATAGAAAAATCATACTTTGTATCTGCTATTTCTAAATTCTTAATGCAGTGAACAACACGGACATGTAAATAAAAATTGCAGTGACTCAGATGTAAGGTAAATAACTGCTTGAGAAGGAAAGACAACATACGTACCTGCAATTTCCCCCATAATCTGCATTTGTCACATCCAACACAGTCCATAATATGGGAGATATTCTTGAAATGTAACCGGAATTCCTCCTAGCAGGCAGAAAACATTTTCAGTCTAATTAGGCTTTTTAAAAGTAAACTATTTGATTAATCCATAAGAATTAAAATTTGAGTTCACTGATGAGTGAGCTGCTCTTCAAAAGTAAAGGAAAATTTGTACAGCAAAGCATGGCATACTAAAGTTGACAGTGGAAATTTATAAAAATTCACTCTGAGTTCAGTTTTTAAGGGATGCAGAGCACCAAAATATACATTATGATGGATCCAAAAGTAAACTTTTAAGTTTACTTCTAAGGAATTTAACTGCTGCCTCCATTTTATATTTAAATGCAACCAATGGGAAATGTGTGCTTTACATAAGAATGCTGGCCCTAGAACAATGGCTAAGTTTTAAATTACTCCTTATGATATTTGTCACAGGTAAGCACTATCAAGAATTAACCATTTATACCAAAATTTAATCAAAGCAACTTCAAAAAGTTGTTAAAGTGGGAAGGAAAGAATTTAGATGAATATAGTTAAATTACAACCAGTAAACAGCTCCCCACCCTGTCCCTCAATCAAGAACTTTTTACCTTTAATGATTTGGCCCCCTTTTTGTCACCTGCAAACATGGATTTCTCATCAAAGTGCATGGGGAAGGACCTGGTGAAATGACAATATTCTAGTGAGTTACATATGAAAAATCCAAATACCCTGTATTAGAGCTTAAGAACTTCTATTTCTACAAATATTTAAGATTCATCATTTACTTATAGGACAGTAATGGTTCACACAAACTAATAAAAGACAACTATAAAAGGAATTACATGATAAAGTAATCTATGAAATGAAAAGCAGTCTGTGGAAAACATGTTCTCTTAAAATTCTTTAAAACTTAATTTACTTTCAAGACTTTTGATCTAACTTTCCTCCATGTTCATATTT
This sequence comes from Petromus typicus, assembly GCA_004026965.1. Taxonomy (NCBI): domain Eukaryota; kingdom Metazoa; phylum Chordata; class Mammalia; order Rodentia; family Petromuridae; genus Petromus; species Petromus typicus. The sequence continues at coordinate 55,015 of PVIR01008111.1, forward strand.
TTTTTTTTTTTTTTTTTTAGGTTTTTTGAGACAGGGTCTTGCTTTGTGGTTCAGGCTGGCCCTGAGCTCAGCCTCCAACTCACATCACAGCAATCCTCCTGCCTCTGCCTCCCGAGTGCTGGGATTACAGGCGTGAGCCACCACGCCCGGCACTGTGGTATGTGGTACTGGTTGTTGCTGGGCGTGAGTCTCCACACCCAGTATGGTACGTGGTTACCGGGGAATCGAACCCAGGCCCTTGTGCTTGCAAGACAGGCGCCGGAACCACTGAGCTAACTCCTGGCCCTCCATGCTCATATTAACTTGAGTTTTAGAGACTGCATGTTATATTACAGTTATATTTTGGAAAATAAGGCCAATGCTTTTTTTATGTATCCATCTTAATGCTAATGTACTTTTGATACCACTTAGATTTAAGCAGCAATGGAAGGAATATAAAATTGGTAGAAAGAACCTAAAAAGAATTAGTTTGGTACTACATAAAATCTTAAAATCTGGGCCGGGGATATAGCTCAGTGGTTCCGGCGCCTGTCTTGTAAGCGCAAGGGTCTGGGTTGATCCCCGGTAACCATATAACAATACTGGGCGTGGAGACTCACCCCAGCAGCAATCAGCACCACATACCACAGTGTCGGGCGTGGTGGCTCACGCCTGTCATCCCAGCACTCGGGAGGCAGAGGCAAGAGGATTGCTGTGATGTGAGTTGGAGGCTGAGCTCAGGGCCAGCCTGAACCACAAAGCAAGACCCTGTCTCAAAAAACCTAAAAAAAAAAAAAAATCTTAAAATCCTTAAAATACAGCCTATTTTCAAGTGTGAAGGATTCTGTAACAAAACTTCACAGGTGCTCTTTAGTTGCCATTTTTAGAAACAAATGAAGTGTTAGTCCCCTGACATTGCTACTTCTGCCCTCTAACTCTTAGGAGTCAGTTGTAGTCAAATGTGATGTCATCTGAACACAGCATCAGGGTATCTCACAACGCTGACAGTCAACTCTTACTTTGTATCTTGAAAGATACTCAGCAGAAGGCTTTTGGTGTCAGCATCTTCTTCTGTGTTTCCAGTGTAAAGATCAACAAAGGAGCGTTCAAAATATGGAGCCACTTTTGACAAAGCACGAAGTTCAATCAAGTACAAAAAGTACAGATTCTTAAGCCTTCTAGGACCTTCTCCCTTGGTTTCGACAGGGTCAAAACGGCATTTAAATTCTTTTATATTAGGTCCCCAACTAGGTTTACCCCAGGTTTCTAAAAATAAAGAGAAATACATTATATTTTTTCAATAAGGAAAATTTTACTCTTAGAGAATATGTATCCTCCCCCCAATTAATTTTCACACTGAAGGCGGCAAAAATCTCCACTTAAAATCTGATTACCTTCCAGAAGATAATTTGCACAAAGATGTAAATTGATACTGGCATGAAGTCCTGATATAAGCTTATAGAAAACTCTCTTCTCCAGACACAAACCTGTTCAGAAAAATAGTGAAATAGAAATTATGCACATTTAGATAACAGAAGTACTGACTCAAGGAAAATCAGTACACAGGTTTAAAGTTAATATTCAAGGACATGAAAAATAAATCAAGAAATACATAAACAACTACATCAAGATTATCTCACAAGAAGACAAGGTAAGAATCTGCCTTCAAAATGGAGTTGAGTATGTGACTTAATGCAGAAAAGACAATGACGTGGATTCCCGCAGGTCTCAACACTGTGGACACTCCTGGCAAGTTCCCATGCTGCCCAGAAGAGGACAGCACAGCCTTTCTATGTGGTAGTCTAAGGATTTAGTAAGTGTAAGTATCCAGGTACTGCCTTGACTTCACAGTAGCTGTGTCTCTCTGTCCCTCTATTTGCATGTCTTTCTTTGAAGCTGCTTGGTAGTGGACAAAGACGAAAAATGAGTCTTGTTAACATTTTGCCCTCTAATTGTCTAATTCTGTCTCACTGTATGTTCTGTTTATATGGAGATGAAATTCTGAAAACAGACATCCAAGAATTTCAGATAATAAAAAATTATATTTACTACATAAATAGAGTCATACCATGTAAAGTTCAGAAGTATCACGGAAAATTTTATGTAGACTTCTTAACCTACACAAGCTTTACTCAGCATGACTGCTGAGTTACTCAATATGATCCCACAATCCTATCTTATCTCTGCCTCCATTTTTCTCCTAAAAGAAGAGTATTCTAAAGTGTAAATATAACTTTTTATTTGTAAACTTTTATTTAGTAAATTTAAAAATGGGTAATACAGGACCAGGGGTGCAGCCCAGAGACAGTACATGCATTTAGCATACACTGAGTCCTAGGTATGATCCCTCCACACCAAGCAGACAACAACAGAAGGTTAACATGGTAAATTTTATGCTGTCTATATTTTACCACAAGAAGGAGAAAAATTTTAGAGCTAAAATTTTTTAAAGTAATTAAAGATGCAGAGCAGTTAGCTTTCTCCCTTACTGACTACCTAATGCACACGTGCGCGTGCATACGTGTGTGTGTGTGTGTGTGTGTTTTAATGGGCTTCAACAGTGGAAAGTGTAGTTACATTTATACTCTGGGGGAATTGTGTAAGGGTATCTACATGGTGTATTTTGCATTTGTCAAGCTCTTTCCAATCTCAGTTTACTCCTTATGTTTTAGCATAAATTGTACCACAGCAAGCAGCCCCTAATTGAGAAACAATTCAGTTTTGAGATCTTATTCTAATGGAGAATTCTTCCTAGAATATTCAGATTGTCATGGATGGAAATCACAAAGAAAAATTCTGTTTTGTAGCTTCCTCCTAAAAGTCTATGGTCACTTTTTAATATTCATAGATAACAAGGGATATAAATAATATGAATAGATCCAAGGAAGCATTAAGTACTAATTCTCCAACAAAAATTTCATCAAATCTGTT